>PVKB01006450.1:0-61742 GCA_004027205.1 Ctenodactylus gundi | reverse complement strand
AGGAGAAGGGGAGAGGAGGATGTGGGAAAGGGGGGATGGGGAGGGAGGGGAGAGGAGGTGGGAGGGGAGAGAAGGGGTATGGGGTGAGGGAGGAGGTGGGAGGGGAGGGGAGAGAGGGAGAGGGGGAAGAGGGAGAGAGAGAGGTATTTACATATAATCGAGATAGAAATATTGCTAATTTGATAACAGCCGGGTTTGGTGGTATGAGCCCTGGGCTGTTTTATACTCACCGCTAGCTGCATGCTCAGTAGATACTACAGTAAATACAAATGCAGGGGAACACGCTGCCTGAAGCTGCTAGCAAATCATCCCCCACCCCCACCCCCGCAACACTTTTTCATGAAAAGAAGTACAATAGAGAAGAAAGGAAAGTATAAGTCTTATACATTAAAATGCCTAATCAATTCTAAGTATAAATATTTCTAAGAGGACCTTTTTTTAAAGAGTAGTGTTCTTAATCTGTACAAGGTCTCAATATTTCAAGTATTAATAGATTAATGTTACTTTCATAATATTTTGCTCAGTCTTTTGTATACAAAAATTATGGGCACGTGTATTATTTTGATATCCAAAAATTATGGGCACGTGTATTATTTTGATATCTACATGTCTTCAAGAAAATTGTTACACCTTAATCTTTAGTATTAAAAACATTGTTTTTAAAAACATGACTTCGACATGGATTCTATATACTAATATGTAAGCATAAACGCTTACTTTTAGAATGTATAGAAGTCAGAAAATACTACATATTTTTCTATTACTGTCTTTATGTTTTCTGGTGTTTTCAATTCTTAATTTCTACTATGAAAATATATGGGGCTTTTTCTTTATGTTGAAGAATATTTTTGAACATGATCAAAATTATGAAAACACAAGATGTTGCATTATGGAGCTGCTGTATTTAAAGCAGTTTTGTGGATTTCAAACACTGCTGTACAGTGTGCGCATTGAAAATTTTGTTTGAAGTGATTGTACAAAGCTATTTTAACAAGTAAGCTTTTTTTTTTTTTTTACCTGGAGCCCCGTATCCATCATCAAATGGTCTTCGTAAAGGCATGATGGCTCTGAAACTAAGAGGTTGGGCTGTATTAATTAATAATCTCAACCACTCAATGGCAAAGCATCAGTTTAGTGAGAGCAGATCAGATACCAGTTCACTTAGCTTCTAATCTCTTTGGCCAGGAAGCTGAAGGAAGGGAGAAGATAAAAGGAAAAATTAAAAGAACCCAAATCAACTACATAGTGATTGTTAATTTTAAAAATTTCTCCAACTTCTTGGTATCCAAGTGATTTGCTTTGTTAAAAAGTTTAAGCATTTAAGCATGACCTGTTAGTGTTGCAATGACTTACGTAGACTCTAAGCTTGTGTGACTTTAGTCATTAAAATAGAATATTTAACAAAAAAAATTTAGAATAGTGAGGCAGAATCTCTAAAATTGTATAGTATTAAGTTCTATACAAAGCAGGAAACAAATGACAACATGTTATTTTTCTCAAGGCCAAGAAGGAAGGGTTAGGGTTAGTGGATTAGGGGACATCTGAAAAGAATTACTTCAAATAAGGAAAAGGGAATAGAATTTTAACTCTCGGAGAAGAAGTGTAACCTCCCCTTAGATTAAGGAAATGACAGGTGACAGGGTGACAGAGACTGGCATTACGGCCCTTCACCCCAGATCAGGAAACAGCTGTGGGACACCAGGAGAATACAGGAATTTCTGTGGATTTCTGTGGAAGTCACCTCTGAGCCAGCTTATGGCAACCTTGTTGTTTTGTCCTGACTTACAGATATAATCTACAAATATGAATTATGCATTTGTAAAGTGCAAATGTGATGTTTTGATACACTTGTGCAAAGATTATCATGCTAATATACCATGTTAGTAAATTTCAAGTCTACAAATACGATTTCATATATGCACATGATGACCCGTATTACTCTCCTGAATCTGCCCATCTCAGAGCTGAAAGCTTTGACCTTTTGACCATTACAAGTCTCTTTACGTCACACCATGTTACCTGGGACTTCTCCTTGTCCCTCTTTTTTCTTTACTGCCAACATCTTTAGGTCATGCAGTATTTGTTACTGTAGGTCTGCTTATTTTACTCAGAATAATATATCCCAGATTCATCCATATTGTTGAAAATCTTAAAAAGCAGCATTTTTAGAGCCAGATGGCGAGACAACCAGTTGACAACAGCATCATGTAGTCATAGGAGCAGTTTTCAACATGACAGTCTCCATAGATTAAGACTTTAGTCACATCCATTTTTAAATCCTGGTAGGTAGCTAGCCTCCAAATCACTTCAAGTGAAACTTCAGCTCTTCACTTGTGAGAACTCTGGTGAATTCGATCTCCTTTGTGAGAAGAAAAAAATAATATTTCTCACATTTTCTAATTCACAACAGCTACATATAGCTGTTAATACTCTTCTGGAAATGTGATAAAGAGGTAGACAAATAAATTAATACTCTTAACATTAGGCATCCAGAATACAGTTTCTTAGTAGTAAAAAAGATTCTTCAGACTATAAGTGTAAATAATACCCCAGCTAATCCATTTGGTCATTTTTTCTACCATGGGCAACGTTCAGAGTTATGCAACTTCAGCTATACAAACTACATGTGTACAGTAGAAGGAATTCATTTATCTCCAACTCAACCTTCTCAAAGCTATCTGCCTCTGTAATTTTATTGCTCCCAGGAAGCTGATACTCTGCTCAGACTATCAAGAGGTTAGAATTTTACTATTACATGAAACCTGCAAAAATATAATTCTTATTGC
Organism: Ctenodactylus gundi; assembly: GCA_004027205.1. NCBI lineage: Eukaryota > Metazoa > Chordata > Mammalia > Rodentia > Ctenodactylidae > Ctenodactylus > Ctenodactylus gundi. The sequence goes on along the minus strand of PVKB01006450.1, from coordinate 58,956 downwards.
TTGATAAAAGAATCATGTATCATATGTCAAACAACATAAATGTGCTATTTCAATCTCTAAGTTGAGGAAACAATGACAGAAACCTTGCTTTTTTAAAGATGATATGTTCATTGGAATACCTTATATAAATGAATTAATGCACGATTTATTTACTTTAATAAAAAGAAACTGCTATGTGCACTTCTGGAATGTGGAATATACAGATATTCAATTTTATAATAAACAGCATGGACACCCCTATATTTGCATCCTTGTGGTTCTTTTCCACATTTTCACTTTTTCACAAACTAGGGCTTCTTTATGTCTCTGGAATTGGGATATTGACACATCAACTAGCAAAAGAGTGCATGCAACCGTAGCATGTAGCATGTTTTGGGCCAATGAACCATTTGTACCAGTGTCATCAACGGTGGCCATTGTGCTTAGCCAATTATTTATATGTCTTACTCATATTTTACCCTTCAATTAGAAGAAAACTAAGGAAGAATAAAGGAGGAGACCAGTGATTAAAGGGGTAGGTTTCCTTAAAAGAGGAAAATGAAAAATAAATTAGGGAAAGAAAAGGGATTCCTTAGCTTCCCAGTTGGGCTCTTATCAAACTTAAGCTGGTAGATTGTGCTTGAGGTTTGAAAACAAAGATATGGAAGCAAAGGTGGGCGCGGTGCATTATCCAAGCACTTTGGACTGGCTGTAGCTGGAGGACCAGTTCTGAACCTAGTCTAGGCAACTTAGCGAGATCTGTCTTAACACAAATACTAAAAAAGAAAATGATCTGGAGGTATAATTCAGTACAAAGGCCCTGCTTCAATCTCCTGTATTTAAAAAAAGGGAGAAAGACAAGATAAGAGAAAGGAAGGAAGGAAGGGAGGAAGGGATGGACACATGAGAAAAATTGTTCTTAACATATGACAGTAGGTAGAGATTTTGTATTTTAATTCTATACATGTAGAAACGTCCTAATACCATACATGTCCATTGCCTCTGACTACTTTGACACGAGAAAAATCAAAGCTTTTGATTTCTAAGTGCACATTCCCTAACTTCAACAAGCAGTGTGAATACTCTAAGCTTTGACATCAAGAAAAATATGGTTGCGAGCTCTGAATCCTCTATTCACACATCTCCTGAGCCATCACAGTGTGTCACAGTAACAGGTTTTCAGGAAGTAGGAGGATTATGCATTTCAAAGTGGTTTGATACTTATCTGTCAGTCAAACCGCAAGTCACTTTCCACTTCAGCATTTCCTGTGTTCCAGCGTGAGTACAGTTGCTTCCAGTGTCCTCTCTAGCTCCCAAATATTAATCATCAAGACATTCCTTATGAGTATTACTTAATGATCATTCACCTTCATTTTAAAATACAATTTAGACTATGTGCACACATATTCTGCATATGTATTGTGTACAATACTTCTTTATACACATGTATATGAGTATATACTCATATATATTCTCTTTGTATCATCTGTCTACTCAAAGAATCAATATAAACTCTCTTATTTAATTATTGAATTATCCTTGAAAGTTAAATGTTTATGTCTCATTGGCTTCTTGAGGACTATGACTATGTCTTAACCAATGATTCATCTTAGACAAGTTGGCCAACTGGCCATCCAATCAGCCTGGCGCAGACAGAAGAGAGCTCCCCAGGATTTGCTTCAAGAAGCAGAAGGAAGAAAGGCATCTTGTGTACACAGGTCGACTTTCATCTAACAGTGGTAGTTTGGTCAGATGGGCATGTAGCTAATTGCATGCATTCCTTACGGAGGCGTTCTCGGCATGTGCTAAATACCCTGTTGTGCAGAGTTTCCTTCCAACCTAGACACCAACCTGGAGGACTCCGGAGAAAGAAAGGAGGATGACTTGGCTCATTTGTTAAAAAGAAAATGATAGCCAACACAATAGCTGTCAAAAATCCTAAGGTTTCTGGTTTGCTCGTCTACATACCGTTGACAAGGAGGCACGAGGCGGAGCCCCTTCCTTCATCTGCTCCATCTGGGTGACCTGGACCAGGAGGCGGGATGTGAGGTGAGCTCTGATCTGAGATGACTCAGCCCAACCACAGCCTTGGTGCTCACGGCGATGCTGCAGTGACTCATGGTTCTGGCTCTGTCTCTGTTAACTCCTGGGATCACAAGAAGTGTCCTGTTTACACAGCCCCACATATGGCTGCTTGCTCAGCTGGCTTTTTTTTTTTTTTTAAAGAAGCTGTCTGCTTCCATCTTGAGATTGTTTGGTGGTATCACTGGCAATAAATATGACTCAGGTGTCCTCCACGCTCTCTCCTCCCACTCGGCTGCTTACTCTTATTTTTGCCAACCAGTGGATTTCCCTGTACCCCTTTCCCTAATCTATCTATCTATCTATCTATCTATCTATCTATCTATTATTTTTCTACAAAATTCAAAGCCTGCTGAAGGCCTGAACTGTTTACCCTGGCCACTGTAACCTGCCCTATAGCTTATTCTTATCATGTAATCCTTTCCAAGAATATACGATTGAATTTTGACACGAATTCTAATTCTTGCAGTCTGAGCAGCAGCCTCGTTTTTCAAGATAATTATTAAGCTTCCACTCAGGTGTCAAACAAACTTGGGACATCCCACCCACTCTGGGAATGAATATCAGGCTGCAGCTTAGGGGTCTCTAGGGACAACATCATCAAACGGTCTAGTTAGAGAAAATAATTAGGGTCCCTCCCCTCTCACCCCTCACAGCGTATTCTCCCTACAGCACTCTGAGTCCGCAGTCCCTTGCCTCTGCACACACCTTAGTGGAATAAAAATGACAAGCAGGAAAATAGCTAACTCCTCTGATCATTCCCGCTCGACCTCACCCAACACAGGACACAGGTCTACAGGGACTCTCTTCCAATTTCAATGTCATTATTCCCGCCCCCCACCCCGTTGCAGTGTTTCCAAGGCAGAGAATAGCTTTCTCCCTGATGCTTTGACAAGCTGTCCTGATTCAGCTGGAGAAATCCGAAAATCGTGATGTTTGTGCACTTCCTAATCCATTATTCAAATCCAGAGATATTCCTAGCGTTTATCGAGGAGCTTCCTCCTAGCACCCTCTGGAGAGAATCACTCATTCAAGTGACTGATGTAAAAATCAATCCTTTCACTCTTGTTTTTCAAATGTCATGTGTTCCCCCTTGTGGCTTGCTCTGCATGCTGATGGTTTCCAACGGCAATGGGTTAAAAAAAAAAAAAACGGACATGTGTGTGTGGCCATGGGGTATCCTGACATTCCCAAATCCACCCCCATCTCTGCATCCCCAACTCAAAGCTTTTTAATTAAAATGCAAACTGTTATGCTGTATCTGAAAAGGAGAGTGCAAGTGTTAATGACAGCCTGGCTCGACACTATAATCTGAGGAATAAGGCAGCAAATGTGTGATCACACAGCAGGTTTAAACAGCCCTCTGTATTGTAAAAGGCAAATAGATTATTTATAAAAACTCAGCTTCTGCTTAATTAGTCGTAAATCTACCTCAGGGAGGAGCATAGCGGTCAAGTATATGTCACTGTAACAGTATTCACATGCAGGCAACGTACAAGCACACACACACCTAGCAATTGCTAGGTTACTGTGTAGTGTACTTTTGAAGGGTTAAAATTAAAAGAAAATAAAGGAGAGAAAACAGTTCCCGTCTTACCTAGTCATGGAAAATACTGTCTGCAAATTAATTTAAAACCAGGAAGGGTTTCCTTAGCATGAAACTACAGTAAGCTATCATCCCATCTTGCTCCAGCTCAGCTCTGGCCAGGGAGGGGCCTGTGAGAACTCACTCAGGGTACACACAGGAGCAAACCTTGTTTTAGAACCCTGCACTTGACCTAGAACTTGTTTCACACTTGTCTGTGTCCCTTTCCTTGACCATTCACTATACTAAACAATGATTATATATTTTTAAGTAAATGGAGAATCATGTGGCATCAATTTTTCAAGCACCTGGTGCTTCTTACCTGCATCATTTATTCATATTTTGATTGCAGTTCTTGATGATAGTGGTTAGGAATTGCTGTAATTACACTCCATCCTGAAGAGGGCGGCCTTTGCAGTAACCTCTAGAAGGCCAAATGGTAAATGTCAATGTTGTTCATTACAGTTATAATGGATATTGTAAGAGTTAAAATGAGGGTGTGTAGGTGTAAAACCAGACACAAGGGAAGTCTTGTATTTTGTAACCGTCTATGCAAAGTGATGAGGTATTATTGTTTTGCACTATGCCCTGAATATCAGTGTCAGCTTGCTTAGCTAAATAGGTCATGCTTACGAACCTATGTAAATATATTATTCTGCAATGAATTTAAAAAAAACATTTATTACTTTTTTAAGTACTTCAGTATAATGAGGTCCAACTTAGACATACTGCAGAATTTTCTCATTTTCTATCCTAGTATTGTGATTATAAACCTAATTTTCACCCAAAGGGTCATTTGCATTGAACACAATAATAGTAGAAGATACACATAGTCTGGCAGACAGACAAACAGGCAGACGTGTACATGTGCGATTCCATGACTTGGCCATACTAATTGGCTAGGAAAACAACAGCCGTGTATGCTGTACAGTAGAAGCTCTGTTTCACACCCTTCCATTGCTGTTTTCTTCCTGGAAATTTCACAACTTGAGCTTCTTTTCATTGCTTCTACCTTCTAGACTTATTGGAAAATTAGCTGTGTTTCTTATGAATCATATTTTCCATGTCGAAGATTATTTTATAAAGGATAAGGAAACCAGAATAGGACAGGGAATTTAAAACAATCCTTTTTGGAAATGGTCAAATGGTCAAATCTAGCAATGGTGCAGAAAATTGGCCATCTTATTAAAGATAAAGGGTGACAAAAATTGTTACAGAAATTCCAAAGAAAAATACGAGCATGGATTTTCAGACTATTTCATTTGCATAGTTCTTAACTCAGCAACTTCTCTCCTAGGAATGAATCCTAGAAGGAAAAAAAGAGTTGCAGTACATAAGATATGTCTGGAAGGATCGAATTATAGTTTTCTTGTAACAATGAAACAATGAGAAGGCATTTAACGACCTGTCATGGGAAATCATTTAAATTACAGCAGTTCTATTTATGTAGTGTTACACAGTTTTTCAAAATTATTCCATTAAAATATGTAATGTCAAGGAAAGATAGAGACAATTTATATTTTCCAAGAAGGACAAATTATGACATAAGATTGCTACTTCATCCAGCTTTAAAAATAGAAAAGATTACATTTGTATAAATAAAGAAATAGAAGGATACAAACCAAAGTAAACCGTTAGTTATGATTATCTTTCCACTATGTACAGACAAATGTTAGAGAATTTTTCTTGCTTTCTTGTCAAATTTTCTGATAAAGGACTCATATTACTCACATAGTGAGAAACTGCAATTCTTTAAGAGGAAAATAAAAATTAATTAGATAGCAAAAAGCTTATAGGCTTAGATGTTTATGACACCAAGGGTTAGCATAATACATGTGCTACTTTTCCGTCATCAGTATATATATGTGTGTAATTATTCCAACTGCAACAATTAATTATACACTATGCCCACTTGCTTCAGAGTACATTAGCATATCTTTTAAAGTGGAATGTTAAAATAATGAAGTAGAAAATAGAGATACAGTATTACTCATTAGCACTTGACCCTAATAAACTGAAACTAGCAGATACTTCACAAGGATTGCACACAACCACGCACGCGCGCACACACACACACACACACACACACACACACACAAATTGGAAATGCACTTGTAAGTCCGTCAACCTCCACAGAAAGCAACTTTGCATCTTTTTAGTTCTCCAGATCTGATCACTTTTTACTCATATAAAAGTGAGCACATATTTTAGATATCACTGCGCTTTGCATTCCAAAGGCTTCATGTTTAGTACTGCAGCAAACTGAGTTCAAAAATGGTATCACCTTCGGTTGTTTGGATTTAGGATTATGGGAGGGATATGGTGAACGAGTGTGGAGAATCCTAGGTCAGTTTGTTCCACTGCTGTACAGAAAAGCTTCCAACTTGGAAGGTCCGTGGCTTTCTAACAGCTACAGCATACTCCTGCAGAGTTTGGATCTTAACCGTGAAAGTCATGATTTTTTAGCTTCAGAGAGAAAAGAACCTATTTTTGGTCTAGGAATGTCATCCTATCCAACGGAATACACTGCGGAAATAGTGTAAGCCTATTGTCTTAGTCTACTCAGGCTTCTATAACAAAATACCGTAAACTAGGGTTTATAAACATTAGGGATTTCTTCCAGAGCTGGAGGCTGAGAAGTCTGAGATGAAGCCTTGAGCAGATTCTGTAAATGGTCAGGGCCTGCTGTTGGCACACAGATGGGGACTTACAGCTGTGTCCTCTCATCATAGAAAGAATGAGCTAGCTCTCTGGGGTTCTCTTTTCTATGACACCAACTCCAGTAATGAGGGCACCAGTTCATGAACAAGCCACTTCTCCAAGGCATCAGTTGCTAATAATGCCATCACTTTGGGCTTAGGATTTCATGATATGAATTTGTAACAGACATAAATATATAGTCCACAGGAGCTGTAGAATAAATGTTTCTTAGGACAGGACTTATTTAAGAAAATATTGATGGAGGCTTAGGATACCGATTTAAGAGAAATTAAGAAGTAATGTTCAGCATGCCACATATTCTGAGTTGCTGAGGGTGGAGATGTTTAAATATTGACATGGTTTCCATTTTTTCTGGATTAAGTAACTATTTTAGTTAGAGAAAAATGCTTCCTCTAACATTTATTTACTAGTATAATTTTAAAATAGTTTAAAATCATGTACCTTCTTAGTATCTTCTGTGCCCTTTACTAATACCAAGAATTGTATAAATTTCTATATCGACTTATGAAGAAAAAAATTAAAAATAAGCTATACCTATATATTTAAATTGGAACTATACTAAATTAAAAAAAAAACTACTTGTACAATATTGGAGCTCCATGAAGTAACTAGAATAGTAATGCGCCTCAAATAAAAAACTAGGTGTATTTTTCATTGACTTTTCGTTTATGCCCTCTTTATAGCTGATCTAAACATCCTCTGATTTCTTCAAGTTGCTTAACTAAGATGTCTTAAAATGGTTTCCAGATAGTACAAGTTTCATAGGATGCTTTACAACAAAAAGAACGTGTGCTAAAAGAAAGATGAGAAACAGAGTATTTACAAGACCAGTACACCATATGGTAACACATATAGTAATATGGTTACTTTTGGAGAAATTCTTAGGTTACAGATACTGGATTATCTCAGTGATTATATACATATATAGGTGTGTATATATGTAAATAGGCATATATATGCATATATATATATATATATATATATATATATATATATATGAAATGTAATTTTTGTTAAATATATCAGAATTTGGGTATCAAAATCGTACTTAGATTTAATGAAAGAAGGATAGATCTCAAACTTTTAGAAAGAACCACCTCAAAATTGAGGTGCATAATTTAAAACTTCCACATAAATTTTCACTGGCATTAAATCTGAGGTTAGAATTTGGGTTAATTAAGGTAGCAGGTCTTCAGAGAAGGATGTCGGAAAATGTAGACCAATGTGAGACTCTTGGATGACTCAGAAAAGGAACTATTCTTGGTGTTGTTTCTAATTTCTGCTAGTAAATGTCTTCCAGATATTAAAATAGGAAAATAATGCAGAACTCCCACTCCATCCAAAAGCTTTAAGTTTCCCAAACAGCACTAAAATAGTTTTTAAATACTAAGAATTTACAATCGAGTATTATATCTCAATTTTCAAATAAAAGAATTTTTAACATTGGATGAACTCGTACATTGTACAGTAAATTAGAATAGAGTCCCAGATTTTTTTTTTAATAAAAGAGTAGATCTTTTCTATTTCAAGGATAGTTAAGGAATTCAGAAAGTTTGTGTGTATAAGCAATGAGATGATAATAAAATGTCAGAAGTTAATATATAAATTGCAACTGGTTGGTAATATGCCTCAACGTATTAGAATGAACTAGTTAAATCCTACAAAAAGAGAATTTTACAAGAAAAGGTAGCAAAGGAGACAGCTGTGAAACACACATATACTGCAAAGTAGGAAATGATATTCACCAGGAAAGCAATAATGTTAGCAAGGACTTTAGAGTCCTCAATATCCTCTTGCCTGAATTTGAAAGTAAGTGGAATCTATGCTTTTTTTTTTTTTTTTACTGTGACCATGTGAATCAATTAAAACTGTTTTTTCTTTCAGAAAATGAACACCCAATAAAAACTGTTGAAATCCTTTATATTAATTTTTAAAATAATGCATTGAGATATATCTGTGCTAAATTAAACCCAGTTTCATAAAGATGAGTTTTAGCAAGTCAACTTAGCAGGAATTTAGAGCCAAGAGCTAGTCATTCATTCTTCATTTACAAAAAAAAAAAAAAATGATTAAGGATTTCCTCATGAGCTTCCCACATATACGTAGCATATACGTAGAGTCTTGCCATAAGTATGCGTCCATCAGTTATTCCCCATCAAGCAACTCATTCTCCCCTTCCAGGCTTCAGTTTCCTTACCGGTACAAGGATAACATGATCTCTGTACCTTGTTCCAGTTTTGGAGTGCAGAGAAATAACACAAAGAGATGGACCCATGCCAGGGCTCCCCAATGAGGTGATCTCTCTGCCCAGTAAACATTAGCTACAGTTTGAAGACATGTTTAACTCTTAAGAAGACGATGATGGCACTGACGTACAATACAAAGAGAACAGGGACGCCGTTAAACAACCTACAAGGCCCAGAACTGTTCTCCTAATTTTTCTTCCCCCAATATCAAGTAGTGCTGTGGTTGAGAAATTGTTGGTTATAGAATCCTTGACAGAGAATCTAGATAATGCCTAAAGCGCAATTCATTGTACAAGTCTGGGATTCCTTCCTCTTGGTATAGTTTCCTAGGCCAAAAAGATGAATGAATCTTGAGTTGACTCTTAGTCCTGCTTATTTCTAGGATTTTTGTTTTAACAACCAAGCCTCAATACTTGCTACCAAAAAGGCTGCTGATGTTATGCAAAGAGGTATTAAGTGAACCTCTTAATGTCCTCTTTAATTTGTGAATGAAGTAGATGGAAATCAACAAGGCAGAAAATGGCTGCAAATGTAAACGCCAATGTGCCTAATGATCCGAGGAAACAAGTTCAATTGGAGATTGTCAGGGGAGAATTGCTCCACTGGTTGACCTGTCCATCAACACAGAGACCGAGAGGCTGTGGAAGCCTGGACAAATACTGGACCAAGCAAGGCAAGACTTAATGAAATAAAAGAATGGAAATATTGAATAATGAATCCTTAATGGGAATAAAATTACCTGCTCATGTACTGGCGTAAGAATCAACTTCGGAAATTATTTTAAGTAGAGCTTACTTGAAAAAGTTAGTAGTTCCAGGGCTATGGTGAAGGGCGATGGGATTAAATTAAAGCTGGTTTCCAAAAAATGAGCCTTAGCAAATCAGCTTAACAGACAGGAATATGAGGGGCAAGAGCTGATCTTTGATTCTTCATTTATACAAGGAAAGAAAGGATCTCCTCACGAGATTCCCCTGGTATAGATATTAGAGCCAGAGAATTAGGTTCAAATCCCAGTTTCACTACTGACCAGTTTCCCCTCCTGACTCAATAATATGAGGTTAATATTAATGTGTCTGCTGCAGAGGCTTATTGAAGATGTTAAAGGTGGTATTCAATGAGTACTGTTAGCACTTCCCATGTTCATGACTTACTGAAAAAAGATACAAGAAAACAGAGTGAATGGTACCCTCTTGTACATACTAGGGGATCCATTGGATCACTCTCTTAGGGAAACCCTTTCCCTCATCCCCAGATTATTCAGTTAAGATCTTCAAATATGGCGAGAGCCTCCTGAATTATGTCGGCATAAGGGATGATTTGAAATAATATTACACAGTTTTATATTCTGTCTATTGAGTATGTGGACTCTTTTCACCTACAATTTATGGAATATTTTCTCATTAAATGATCACAAGATAAATGTTCTCCAAATTGAATTCTGTGTAGGTCCATAAACATGATCTTCCAGGACTACATTAGGGTACTGGAAAAGCACAAGTTTTACAATTCCAGATACAAATTTGAAATCCAGCCTCATTTAATTAATATTGGCAGTAGATCAAATTGTCCATGTTCTCTGAATTTTTCACTCTTAAAATATAGAATTTATAATCCACACCACAAATAGAGTATTTGTAAATATTGTGATTGGTTAGGTATTTAGAATGCTGAATGGCTGCAAACACAAGAGAGATTCTAAAGGCATGTGCTTTCACTGATGCTGTGGGAAACAAAATGAGATAGTAGGTACCTAAAATTTAGAAAATAATACCTGGTAGCAACTAAGGGCTCAGCATCTCTCAATTCTTTCCTCTCCTTTGGCCTGTGGATGTTATGTAAAGCATACTCTAGTTACTGTATTTTTCAAGCTGTTGACAAGAGAGAAATCAGCTTTGGTTTCATTTCATGCCAGGGAGTTGCCCACCCACAGATTTGTTGAAATTACACATTAGAGAAAACAAAGACACAATGTATCTGAAAAGGAGCCTATTGACAAAACTGTTCCCATTGGAGCCAGATGTTTTAACCTGGGCCCAGCTGAACACACATTTTTGTTTAATAATTTTTAGTTCTCTTATTATATCATAACATTGGGATTACGGTTATTGTTTTCTGGCTCTAAAAATAAAATGGGATTAAACAAAGCAAAGGAAGAACTCATAAATAAAAGAAGCCACATGCAGACACTAGGGAGTACCTCACATGATGACATGCAGGAAAACTCAAGATGCTTCGTAAATGTGGAGGAAATCTTAGAAGGGCCTACACCGTATTGCCTGAGCACATTAACAAGCCCAGTGTATCCAAAGACGGAACTAAATTTGGTATTTGTTTTTGAGAACTGCAATAGAAACACTGAGCACTAACTATTGAGAGGTTGAGACAGTTGGCAAGAGGCCACATGTCACAATACAGGGGCCCCGAGAGTTCACGGGCAGAACGTTCATAAGGTGTTTTCAAGACTAGGGCGTTTGCTATGCCGGAGGAGACCTAAGAGTGGCTATGTCTAAGTAAATCCATTTTTCTCTCTTCATTCCTCTTTTTTCCCTTCCCCTCCTTTTTTTTTTTTCCTGCACCAAGGCTGGGGCGAACACACACAATCTGTCCCAGCATCTGTTCATTATTTGTCTGTCTTCTTTTAACCTTGTGAAGTGAAGCGGAGGGCAGGATTTCCAGTCCTAGAAATAACTTAGTTTACTAGCCTACACCAAATATGCTAAAAAAACAGTCTTTGCAAGAGGTTTTTTTTTTTTTTTTTTTTTTTTTCCTTACCTCTGTCCTCATAGTGAAGAGTGTAAGAACAGCTGTGTTCAGAATCACTAAATGACGTTGCGGGAGCTCAGAGATGTACAGAACTAGTTAGAAATCTTGTCCTTATATTTCTTCACTGTGGAACTTGAGGTTTCTAAACACACCTGGGATTTGTCCTATTGATCAGTTGATGGCCATTTTTCCTTTCAGTTTTATACAAATGAATACAAATATGGACTGTGGATATGGAGGGTATATAGATAAGTGGTAAATGCTTACTTAGTACACAAGAGGACCCTCCTTGGGCTGGGAGAATAGGTCAGTAATTATGTTGCTTGACTGGGAAGTGGGAGGCCTGGTGTTCTATACTGCAGCATCATATACTAGCTGGGCATGGTGGCACACACCTGTGACTCTAGTAGTTGGCTGAGGCAGGAGAATAGCAGTGAGTCTGAGGCCAGATTGGGCTACATCGTGACCTCAGGACAAGTCTGGAATACTGAGAGAGACTCTGCCTGACCCTGCAGAAGGACTATGCTCTATCCCTCACACTGAAAATAAATAGAGAAATGTAAGTATTCTTGCCTTGTGTCTGTTGTAGAGCCAATGTTAAAATAAAAATAACCTTTTAATCTAGTAACATGGTCAGTTTTTTTCTACAACTAAACTTAAAATTATTTCTATTTCAGTAGTGGACATGGTCCATAAAAATATTGAAAGAAAGTATCAGAGGTCACCTAAATATGCAAGTTTTAAGAAATCAGCAACCCAAATATATTTACTTTTCAGGTTATATTTTGTGTCTTAACATTTTATTGCTGGCTACATAGGTTTGGTTATTTGTTGTTAAGTGTAGATATAATTATTACTTTCTTTTTCAATTTCCATACATAGTTTCTAAAATACAAAAACAAACTTTAGGCATGTAAAGAAGATTAGTTCAGGCTGGTCCTTACCTCACTATGTAACCCAGGCTAGCCTCCAAGTCATAGTGATTGTCACCTTACTGAGTTACTGAGTGCTGATATTACAGTCCTATGACACTAAGCCCAGCTTTGAAGAAGCAGAATTTGAGCTGGAGGAATGGCTCAGCGAATAAAGCACTTAACCTAGCAAATGCCTGGATTTTATTCCCTAGCACCACATAAAGCCAGACATTGTGGCACACACCTATACTCCCAATACTGGGGAGTCTGAGACAGGAGGATTACCATGAGGCCAAGAGTAGCCTGGGCTCCACAATGAGTTCAGAAGCAACTTGGGTTACAGAATGAGACCCTGACTCAGAAAAAAAACAAAACAAAACAAAACGAAACAAAACAAAACAGAATTTGATATTTAAGTTTATATTCTTTTCACCTCAAGGAAAAACCTTTTCATCATTCCAAAATTTCAGGAATATCATCCATACATCCTAAGCCTACAGTCAGAGATACATAAAAACATCACAAAAGGGCCGGTTCTACATCTGGGTGGTTCTCACCAGAAAGAACAGAGATGTCTCAAGAAAGTGAAAGGATCTGGCAGGTTAGAAATTCAGAGTCAGAAAAAGTCATGGGGTGTCTTGGAGAGAGCATGTTTCTCAGAGGCAGCGAAGTAAGGGAGCTGAAGCCATTTAAAATCAAACGATAAAAAGGAAATTTTAGTTGCGATCCAGAATACAGGCACTTCTCAAGGGAAGATTGCATTCCATTGTCAACAAAACATCTCATTCCATGATCAAACATACAGACGAATAGTGGAAATTGTGTTAAATGGTTTTAAGATTAAAATCCAACATTCTAGAAGACCTTTATGCATAGAGAAGTAATTTAAGAGATGAAAATTGAGATGATGGCATGGTTTCAGCATAGACAAGGTTTTATGAAGGGATTGTTTTATTGTTTTGTTTTTTGCTCGCTGAAACCAAGCGTTCTTATTTTCAATGGAGAATGTCATGCCACAATCTCAAATAGGAGAGTCATTACAGGTAAGACTGAGTTCAAGATACCCAGGTAAAATGTTTAACAAAATAATTGACATCACATAGTGAGAGTTAAATACATTGTCAGTGCAGAAGAGATGATTGTTCTTATTTTTATCTTGACAAATGATCCCTGAATCTATAAACCCATCTTTGGAAGTATCTGACCATGTCCATGCAAAATACCTTCATAAAGTTTTAGAATAAGAAATAAGACCTTATATTAAAAACAATGACTAGAGGCTACAGTAACTGAGTTTAATTCTACATTAGTCTTAGAGATTTATATTCTTTTTGTTTTTCAGAATAGTAACCTCAGGATGTCAAGGTAATATTATACTTATTAATTTCTATCAAGTATTAAAATGGCCTTTCACTTCCTACACTTAGAAATATCCATGCCAGTTGTGGTTTGCCTCAATCAATATTTTATTTAAATTTAAAAAGACTAATGACAAATGTTTAATTGCTAAAGAATTCACTTGGCTTGTCAGAATGATTCTTCCTGGTAGCGTTTATCCCAGTTTGAACAAATGAGGTTAAAATTTGAGGTAAAAAGGAAACCTTCAAGTACATCATATTTGCTTATTCACAAATGGAAGTGAAAATCAAGGGAGCATATGATTTTCGTATTCAGAAACTTACTAAATTTGTTTGTAACTTCAAAAGATCGCCAGTCAAGGTGTTCTAGAGAAAGAAAGCAAAAAACAAACCAAAACAAACTTCAACCTGACAACACATGGCTATTCACAGTAACAAGGCTGACGAGCACCATAGGAAACACCCTGCCGCTCAATCAATGACCAGCCACTGCATGTAAGTCAAAGGTGTACTCGTAGCTCCAAATTAGAAATAACTGACGTCAAGAACTGACTTGATTTCTTACTGGTTTCACACCCTGCTGCCTTCAATGTCAAAGTAACAGCAAACTCTGTTCCTCTCAAGGCACGGACTTTATTTTGTATTTTTTTCTACTTGTATGCTTCGCTAATTTATGCCTAAGGCAAACAAACACATCCAGAGAGACTTTCATGGCTGGCTTAATGATCTCCGTGTTGTTATTGACCAGGAGGATGCTAGTTTATTAATTATTCTTTCATCATTTTTGTCCTATTTGGTACACAACTTGGAGTGCACGGTATTCTTTATTTGACCACATGAGAATAGCTGTTTCCTATAGAACTGAGTCAAGGACTTTTTGCATTTGAGTCTTAGTTTATTGATCTGTAAATCCTTTTGTAATAGCTTTATCCACATCTTTAGATATAAAAATGAAATAATAATTTTAGAATATGAACTTTTAGAACTGACTTCTATTAACAGCAAATGGTGGGAGTTGAGAAGGTATGGACAAAAATGATATCCACTGATTTTGTAATAAGAGAGGACGAATTCAAGATTTTCCTTTAAATGTTTGTCTAAAATTGAATACCTAAGTGTATACCTTTCCCTCCTTTAATTCTAATACTTGAGGAAGAAATGCATTTTAGTCACTAATTTCATACCTCTCCCCTCCAAAAAAATGTGTAACCAAATCAACTAAGTTAAGGAAGAAACGCAGGATAATATTGTACTCATTTTAATACTTATTTAATATTTTCTCAATATCTATATCCAGTTTATTTATAGTTTTGCTGAGTTCAATTATGTTCTTATTGATTTTATGCCTGGAGGTTTTTTCCATTTCAGATGAAAGGGTGTTTAATTCTCCAGCTATGTGAGTGGATTCATAAGCTTTCTCTTGTGGTTCTATCATTTTTTGATTTGCCAATTTGATGTTCTATTGATAGGTGCATACATACTATATATAGTTATATGTTGTTTGTGAATTGATGCTATTGTTATGTAAAATTTCTTTTTTGTTTCTCAGAAATTTCCTTGCTCTGAAGTCTGTTCTGTCTGGTATTAGTATAATGGCCATTCTTACCTTTTTAAAATGTTAGCATGACTTTCTTTACTCGTTTTATTTTAACCTATATGTGTATTTATATTGAAATCCAATTTCTTACAGATAACAAATTGGCCTACTTTCTTGAAACTTTCTGGAAATATTTGCATTTTAATTGCTGTTGTTCCTATAGTTATCTTTCAGGATTTTTTTTCCTTTTCCTTTTTTTTTTGGTCTATTGAGGTTATAAGTGATCTTTCTATTTTCTCTCCTTCCTTAACATGCAAGTTCTTTCCTTATGAAAGAATTTTAGTTTTATAAAAATTTACTTTAGTTCACAATGTACATTTATGATCAATCTGGGTCCATTCTCAAATAATGCTCTACTGCTTCCATATTATTGTGGGTACAGTACAAAATTAAAATATCTGAATTTTTCCGTTTATCCTTTGTGCTACTATTACTATTCCCATACACACACACACACACACACACACACACACACACACACACACACATTGTATATGTAGTTAAGTACATTATTTATAGATATTTTTGTGACACGAAATAGCAGGGTGGTAGGCAGTGAGGGATACAATGTCCCCTAGACATGAAGAATTTATTCAAAAACTAGAATACTGAAATCGTAAGGGGCTGTAGCTCCTGGCAGCCAGAACTACTTAATGAATAAATGTCAAGTAGTTAAAAGACAATACAGGGTGAAAGATCTTAAGGGAACAGCACTTCTAAAGCTACTTAAGGGTGGGATTCAGCAGCTGTTTAAAGGCTGAACACAGCAACCAGCCTTAGCAACCAAGCTGCTTAGCACAGGACAGCCCCTTATCCAGCTCATCTATAAAAGCCGCTGGACTGTGAGCCACCTGTGCAACCCACGTTGCCAAGTCTCCCTTGTGACTAGCAGAGACTTTCACTTCCTTCTTTCCCTTTCTGTGGTTTTCCCAATCAAGTGTCCTCCTCACAACCTGCCTGGCTTCATCTGAGACTTCTCTTCAAGGTCCTAGAGATGCGAACTGTGAAATCCAACAGACGTGGGTCGTGCAATTCAACTATTCACATCACCTTGAATAAACTTGCACATTAATTTATAGAGCAACAAGACTTACAAAGTGCTGATTTTACCTTCCCTTGCTCCCTCTTTTACTGTCTGTATACAGTCTAAGTCCCTTGTCACTGCACAATTTCTTTGAGCATTTCTTGGACTGAGCTTATACTTCAGTGACACAGTGCTTGCCTAATGTGACAGGAGGTCGTGAGCATATAGGCAGGGAAAAGAGTCCTCCAGAAACAAAGGATTCACAGGAAAGCAGTATAGGAAAGAATTCACAAGTATAGCCCCTGGCTGTTGCTCCAAACAGCCTGTAGCTGACTACTTCCCCTAAGTACTGAAGGTTAAATATTGAGCAGTTCCAAAGACATCAGGGTGAAAGATCTTAAAGGTGGAGCGCTTCAGCATCTACTTAGGGATGAAGGATGAATGGAGAACCCTATTCACCAACCTTACAACCAAGCTGCTTGGTGTGGGACAGCCTCTTTACCCGACTTATCTATAAAGGACACAGAGCGAACTACATCTCTAGGCCCAGTCCCAACTAGTAGAAGCTTTCATCCCCTTTCTATTCTTTTTTCTCATAAAGTGCCTTCTTCACACCTTGCCTAATTTGTCTCCAATTTTATTTTCAACTTGGTTGCTGGGTAAACCCAATAAACTGCCTGCACTGCCAGCCTCGAACAGCTAACACTATCATACAACGTTGTTACGCAAGGCAGGTTTCCGGGCAGCAAATTCTCTTGTTTTCAGTGTCTACCAAACATCAAGTCTTTACTTGCCGATTATAATTTTGCAGGTACAAAGTTCCAGTTAAGTGGGCCTTTTTTTGGGTGTCTCAACAATTTAAATATTTCACTCTCCTCTCTTTTTGTTTGCATTCTTTCTGAGAAGAATGGAGATGCAATTCTTGTTTTCATTCCTATATGCATAAGTTAAGGTGATATTTGGAGATGATGGCGAAGGCCAGGGCTTTCCCAGGAGAAGCTGTCACAATCTTCCTTCTGCCTTTCTGTTTTTAGTTGAAGCTGTCAGTTGGGCCACACAACCCAGGAAGGCTGCTCTTTTCTCACTCACTGGCCTGCAAGCTGTCACACGCAGCTGGAAGCTCTGCCCTGGGTGTTTCCTAATCTCAGGTTGATGCCATCCCTCCAGCACTCAACGATAAATATTTGTTAGAAATTGGTCAAATATCTGTAAAAACTATAACTTTCTTTTTACTTATTCTTCAGTTCTTAAGTAATTTTTCTTTTTCTGTTTTTTTTCTCTCACTTTATTTTTTCATGATTTCAAGCCCAGAGGTTCCATCTTCAGCTATGTCCTATCTGCTAATAAACAAATCAAAGCCATTCTTAATGGCTGTTACTTACTGTAACATTTTTACCATATCTTATCATTTTGAACTTTATCTTAACATTTTTGAAAGTTATCAATTGATATTGCAAATCTGTTCTTGTATATTGCCCACTTTAATCTCAAAGAATGCCTAGAATATCAACCATAGTTTTTTTAAAAAATTTTAGTAAATCAAACAGATTGCTCATATGTGAGTTTAATTTTTACCTTTGTTCTTTTCAACCATATTTTTGCATTCAATAAATATATCATAAACTTTCTTGATAGCTGGACATTATATACTGGGTAATAGGAATAAATGTTACAAATAGATGTTTAGTAACATAGAAGCAGTGTAGAAAAGGATGGCATTTTACAGTGCTACGACTAGATCTCATATTTTAGACAACCTATGTCGCTAGAATGAACTTAAAATGTGCTTCTCATTTATCCGTTGGGCATTTAGGTGTAATGTTATGGCTACAGGCAGCTGGAATTAGATATTTTCAAAACTGCTCTGGTAAAACTCATGCAGAACAGGTTCTTGTGAAGTATTATTCAATGGCAGACATTTTTTTAAAGAAAAGAACACTTTTCTGTATTTCAAAGTAATTTCTTTTACCAAAACCCAAAGAACTTCTCTGATATTTACTATAAGAAATTAAACCCCATGTATTAACTTCATGTATTAGTGTTCTCTAGAAAAACAAAATCAATAAAGAATACATGCATATTTATGCAAGATGATGTATTAGCTAGGTATAATGATGAGAAGCAGGAGAGTTTACAATGGCTTTCTATGAGTTGGAGACTCAGAAGTTCCAGGAACTGCTCAAAGAAGATGGAAGCCACAGACCAAGAGAGATGAAGTTGCAATACAAGTGCAACATCAAACATCTGTTCACTCACTGGAAGATCACTGGTACAAAATAAGACTGAAGAAACCGGAGACCTAGAGATTGATGTACCAAGGCAGCTGCAGTGAAGAATGGACCTGCTGAGGAAGATGGAAGCTCTTCAAAATAGAAACACTTTCTTCCTCTTTTTTCCCTTAGTTTTTACTGAGAATGCAAGCCTATAAGGTTGACACCCCCTTCAATGGAGAGGAGCCTCTCCCTGCCTCAATTTTCTGGCTTATATGTCAACAAACCACAGGCACTGTTTCTTCCTTCCTTCCTTCCTTCTTTACTTCCTTCCTTCCTGATGCTGGAGATTGAAATCAGGGCCTTCACAGCAAGCTACATCCTTAGCCCATTTTTTACTTTTATTTTGAGACACAGCCTCATTGAGTTGCTTGACATAAACCTCTGACCCTCCTCCCTCAGACTCCCAGAGTGTCACAATTGTAGGCTTGAACCATCAGGCCTGGCTTTAGGTGTTTTTCAATCCATTGAAGTTGATATATGATTAACCATAGCACTCTAGGTAAATCTCGGGAGGGGGGCTGCTTTCTGTTCCTTGGTCCTCCTAGATGTTTTGAGTCTTATACTTGTACACACTGAATCTCTAACAATTCACCAATTACATACTTCGGGCTTTCCTTTGCAAGCATTGGCTTTAGTAGATTGATTGCTGCTTGTAAGTCTTAAGTAAGTTGAGTTTCTGTATTGGTTGCTGTCTCCAATTTTGGTAGTGACTGTTTACCCTGTGACCTCACTTTTGTGTTATATCTGAGATAAGTTGTTGATTTCCAGTTATTTCACTCTTTTATTTAAAGTGGTAACTTTCAGGCTGCTTACATACAGGCTGGAAACTTGAGCATTTTACTTTGAAAAGTAAAAATGACTTTATTTCTTTACTATTTGAGAAACCCAGAATTATTTAAAAAATCAGAGTATATTTACTCTCTCCTTTGATACTGCATAGCGCATGGCTTTCTGGCTAGCAGGGGTTGGGGGTGGGGGTAAGGAACACATTGTGTAATATATCTTAAGGAAAATTAGTCTGAGGGAAAGATCTGTCTTTTTTGCATAAGGAAGGTCTGGCCAGCATTTGGGCTGTATGTAAAATGTGTTCATATATCTTTAGCTAGGACAAAGTCTACACAAAATGTTAATAGCAAACTGCAAAGTCATGGAAACTTTAGTACTCGTATATAAATATGCAAAATGTTCCTGAAAGACAGAGCTTTGGGGTGGGTTCAGTTTCTTGAAAACAAGATAGAAAAATGTAAATATCTTCATATTTGCATGGGTAGTGGCTCTTAAAATTTTGATAGCAGTTACCAGAGAGAAGGCTACAGGCAGAATTACACTACAGATTAGTCATGATTCATTAGGTTTGGTTTTAAAAAAAGCCATTCTCTGTGAGGCTTTGAAATTCGTCTGGGGTTGCTGGAGTCTCTTTAGGAAAATGTGCTCAAGAGAGTGTTTTACCCAATTTACCTTAAACTCAGAAAGAACCATAAGAGCTCTGTGATGTAAAAATGGAAAAAATATAGATATCAAGTTGTTAGACTTTCTAATTTTGGGTAGCGATTGGGGGTTTTATGTTTCTGAAGTAGTCGAATAACCAGATGGGCTTTTCTCATAAGCAAAGAAAGACAAAAAGGGAATAAACTCTTAGTTAATTGCTTGTGCTGGGATTTGAGATGCCAAATTTTATGTTATCTAATTTACACTTGTAAACAATCATGTGGGGTAGGTACTACTATTGATAGTAGCAAGAATATTCCTAAAAACAGAAAATGAAGTAATTTGCTTAAGGGACAGAGCTAGTGACCGTCTGTGCAGAGATTCATTTGCATTTTCTTTACTTCATAAACTCATTCCATTGACAAATACCAGCCAACTTTCAGTGACATTGCAGCCCGTTATTCCTGAGGAAAACATGAAGGAAGATCAATTTGGTCTTCCAACATTCCACTAGGAAACACAGAATCTTAATTTATTTTATGTTGTTCTACCTGAATACTGCAGAGTAGGTATTAGGCACCTTCTCGTTGCTGGGATACAATACCCAACGCCCACAAGTTAAGGAAAGGTTTCTTTTAGCTTGCATTGCAGAGGTCTCTGCCCATGTTCAGCTGACAACAGTAGCACAGCAGAGGGCCTGGCAGAGAATCACTGATGAAAAGGAAGATCAGCCAAGAATATATCTCTCCAGACTACGGATTGATTTGCCACATCTTCTGTAATCCACCCCTCTGGACCTGGCCCCATCTTTTAATCAGTGAAGTAACCCCTAAACATTATTCACCTTCCAAACGTGTGAGACTTTTGGAGGACACTCCTGATCCACACGATAACAATGGTTGTACCTTATCATAGGCAGGCATTCGACTGTTCACCCTTCCGGAAGCTGTGAAGTCCACTCTGAAGGTGCAGGTGTCTGACAAGGGCCTGCTTTTTCTGTATCATCCCGTGCCAGAAGGTAGAAGAATCAAGTGACAGCAAAAGGAGGAACAACTCACCCTCTACAACAGTGAGGTTGGAGCATTGAAGGCTTAGTCACCTCTCATTGGTTCCATCCAAAACACATTTTAATGGCAAGTAAATTTCAACATGTTTTGGAGGATACAAACATTTAAACTATAATATATGATGCAAAGTATATGTGTTTACTAGTATATATTGTGTTATTTACTGGATTCAATAATACATATTATATCTGTATAGATAACAACATTTTCAAATTGTCAATTTATATAACTAGGAATAATGTATATTTTCAAAACTCACCGGGCATCTTTTTTTTATCATTCCAGGTGACAGGAAGAGGAAACTGACCTTGGAGATCAGTGGCAAAGAGAGAAGGCCAGTGGCCACACCCGGCCCTGGGGTATCCAGCTGCCTGGGTTCAGAAGAAAGTGTCCTAAGGGCACAGCTCCTTTTGCCCTGTCAGAAGGTTTTGACAATAAGTGACAGAAAGGCAAAACAAATCAAATTTGCCCAGAAAGCTAGAAATTTTTCGACTAACTTAACAGAAAGCTGAAGTGGATCTGGCATTATAATTCCCTTCATGCCTCTGGTTTCTTTACCTATGGGTTCCTTGATCCTGCCCATTAAAGAGCTGCTTTGGCAACTCAACTCCACTCTGCACAAAGACAGAAGGATGTCTTCTCCTTCCTGTGTCTTCTGTATTTCCCCAAAGGTTTCCAGAATATTTTGGTGCTGGTGATTCCAACAGGGCTAAGTCAATTTCTGAATCTGATTCTTAACTGTTGTCTAGGTAGATTTTATGTTGCTATAACAGAATGTTAAGGACTAAAGGTTTTTGAGGAAAATAAATATTTGTTACAATTCTGGAGGCTGGGAAATTAAAGGTTGAGGGTTCCACAATGGGGAAGTCCTTCTTGCAGCTTTTTATCATGGTGGGAGACAGAAAGGCAAAACGGTATATGTGTATACAAGAGAAGAAAAAGGCTGCACTTTCTCTCAGAGACCCTCTTCTCCAATAACTAAGCCAGGGTATTGATAAGGGCATTAATTTTTTTAGGAGATCAAAAATTTCATGATCTATAAAGGACCCACTTTTTATGATAGTTGCACTGGGGATTAAGTCTGCAGTGCACGCTCTTTGGAAGACACATTCAAACCACATCAGGAAAAGACAATGTTGAGTGCTGTAGAAGCACCACTACCAATCAAAGCAGGAGTCTTTGAGGAAACAGGAGAGAATAAACGGGGCCGCATCCTCCCACTGCGACCTTGGTGCTCAGACCACTGAGGATGTTCTAACCCCCAAGAATTGTTCGTCTTCAGAACATGCGAGACGTTTAAGGGGAGTATAAACTCAGTGACCGTAGATAGGACTGTGATCAAAGCCAGTGTGTAAAACTATCATGAGAGCTTGAAGCTAAACTATTATAAGGAAAAATGTATAAACTCAGGAATGAGACTTTTGTCAGAAGACAAGATACCTACCAAATAAATGTATAATCCTGTAGCCTTTAAAAGTTTAAAAAGATTGATTTCTTAGAATTTTTTTAAAACTCAGAATCACATTTCTTGTAGTCTTCACTTTTGGAATTTTAAAATTCTAATTTTCTCATGCTTATTATTTATTTCAGTAAAATCCTAAATGTTGAGAAGGTTGATTTTTTTTAGAAATTATAATACTATTTTATCACCAGAGAGTTGTCAACATAAGTATATTTTAATGTAAAGTAGACTTTATCTTTACATAGAACATTCAATTCTGTTTTATAATTCATCTATTTATGATCATTGTCTTTAATTTTATAAGTAATAAGTTATGAATTTTCAATTTATTCATTGTGGGAAGGTAAAAATTATGTTAGGATTGTTATTCCAAATAGTAAGATGTTTAAATAGTAAGATGTTTAAAAAATACATATATTTTTCCCCAATTTTATTAATATGTGTAAGTGCAAAATTTAAGGTTTACAGTGAAGTTTAGCATTTTGTGCAACTTATGTGGCTTGTCAAGGTGAAGTGGAAGAAACTAGAGAACATCATGCTTAGTGAAGTGAGTCAGAATCAGAAGGTGAAACATCGAATGGTCTCTCTGATATGAGAGACCCAGATCACAACTATCTCATGGAATTTAAAATAAAAATATAGTTTAACTGTTGTGGTGTTACCTAATTTATTTCTGTTTTTAGATTTATAGGTAGTTTTTTTTTTCACATCACAGAATTTGCTTGGAAGTGGTAAACTAGTCCTAAGCAATTTCTAAAGGTCGTGTAGTGTTGTTACTTACAACATGATACGTTAATAACATGACTTCAGAAAGCATGCTGCTTTTTGTATATAAAACTTGTCTTAAAATGCTTTCTTTCTTTTGTACTAAAATATAATATTAACACTATGATACTTTGATTCTGACAACTCTCCCAAAGTATGAAAACAATAAAAGATGAACAATAATATTTATGTGTGTTATAGATTTGATATAACTTATAATTTAGTAATCAGAAGATAGTTTCCAGACCTAATTTGCACTATCACCTCATTTTCAAATCAGGACCCACAAAAATTTTAGTACTTCTGCTTTGCATAAAATAGCTTCTATCTGGCAGGTGTTTGATGCATAGTACTGACCTCATCTGAAACACTGTCCCAAGATAAGGTCACTATTATCAAGACAACACACTAATTACACTGTTTTCCCTACTTCACTCGAATGCATTGCTTCATTTTATGCCCAGTCTCTGTTCTTTGCAGTAAACATTAAGAAACATAAATTTCAGAATCTTTTTATCTATTATAAAAAGAAAATATTAGCATTTCTAGTGGAAATATTTGTCCGCCTTGACTTGCGTGAATTATGAAAACTACATTATAGTAAAAAAAAGTGCTATATATGGTTGTTCATACAGTCTCGGAAGGTTTATTCCATATATTCTTCCTTGAACTGTAGATATTTTAGTTTTCCTCTTTCACTACGTGGAAGTCAGTGACTAATCTCTGTTACCAGCCTACTGGCCTAGCCTTCCTCGACTGTAATTGGGGCAGCACTTGTTAAATTACTAGAGACGAAGACGAGGGTGGAACATTCCCAGACACAAAAGTATAGTTTATGTGTTTATGCTTTTATCTGTTTCTTTAAAACTTAACAGGTGTACTTGATTTAAAAATCTGGCACACCTTTCTTCTTTTGTAATAAGCATCCCTTCTATAGTATTGCTTTTGTATTATTTTAATTCAAAGTATAAACTCCACCACTGTTTAAAAAACAATTTCAGAATGCTAATGTAATGTTCTTAAAAACAGAATTATCAAAATATAATACATGAAATTCCAACAATAAAGGAGCAATAAAGAATTGATTCATTTTTTAAAACACAAACACAAGAACAAGTCAACTGAAACAAAAGGTAGGGCTTTGAGATCAATAAGATGAATAAATCATCTGTCAGACTGATCAAAAAATCAAAATAACAAGCCAGAGAAGAAACCTATTGTTTATACAAAAAACAAAAAGGAAACTTTAGTATAAATTCTACAATCGTTAAAAATCTAAGATTCTGGCTCTGGGGGCATGGCACAGTAGGTACGGGCACTTGTCTGGCAAGGGTGGAGCCCTGAGTTCGATTTAATTCCCCAGAATCATGTAGACTGGGTGAGGTGGCACAGGACACATCAGTAGAAAATAAATGAATAAATATAAAATAAAGGACTGCACCGCAAGGCCTGTCTCAACTAAAACATACAAGGTACAAAATTCTGCAATAAACAGCTTTAGCTGAATTTCTTAAAAGAAAAACACCTATCAAATATTATTATATCAGAAAAAACAAAAGAAAGCTATATGTGTAAAAAGTACATTTATATTAGAGATTTTTCGCATGAAAACTTTACTGATAACTTCTCTCAAAGTTTAGGAAAGAAGCAATTTCAACCACACATTTTATTTTCAAAAAGTAGAATTTTTCTTCCTATGTATGAAGCAAAGATTTTGCTAATACAAAAAGCATAAGAGCAATATTTCTCATCAACATAGATGTAATAATTGAACAGAATTCAGCAATAGATTAAAATAATAATAGAGAAAAACCTTTGACGATTTTAATAAGTATAGAAACATTGCTTGGGAAAAATCTAACAACCATTTACGCTATTAGGAAAAAAACTCATAAATTATAATTAGTAGGGAATACCTACGAGTTGGTAAATATTTTCTGAGAATAACCTGTAATCAATGTAAAACTTGGCAAGGATCACTACAGCAATTCTCCTGTAAGAGCAGACATATGGCAGAAGTAAAGCAACAGAAGGTGGCTTGGGAAGTCAGGTAAAGCAACATATGAAGACTCAAGAACATTAGAAAGCAACAATAAAGCTATCGTAATTCCCAGAGGTGATTATCACTTATATCAATAGACTAAGAAATCTTCAAAAATGTTTGCAGGACTAATAAATGGGCTCAACAAGATTATAAGATATATTGATAAAGTATTTGTTAAAGGTATTTTACTCAAAACCCGTAAAGAACTTTCAAAATTCAAGGTTAAGTCATCAGCTTCCTAATTTGAAAAAATGAGCAAAAAATTCTAACAGACACTTCTCCAAAGAAGATGAAAAAGTGGAAATTATGTAAAAAGGGTTTAATAATGTTAATTATCACAAAAATATAAACCAAAAGCAAAACAACACACCAGCACGCACCAACTAGAATAACTACAATCGGAACCAACAAGCCAACTTACAAAAGCTGACAAGTATCTAGAACAACAGAATCTTTCACCCACAGCTGGGGGGAATGCAGTTTCACCATTTTTTAAAAACAATTTAATATCGTTAAGTTTTCCAGACTGCTCTCTGTTAAGATCCTCATGCCTCAGTTCCCAGAGCACGTGAGTGTGCAGGTGTGTGCCACCATGCCTGTTATAGCTGTTTGTTTTATACACATAAGGAGTATATGTGTCTACATAGAGAGCTTCCACATGACCTGGCCATTCCAGATCTAGGCATCAATCCAAGAGAAAGGTGAGTATAGGTCCAATGAAGCTCCATGTTCAAAAGTGTCTACCAGCTTGCTTTATTTATTCATTATTTATTTATATATTTAATATTGCGGTTTGGGTTGAGAATGTTCCCCAAAAGTGTCATGTATTTGGGTGTTATGTGTTACCTCTGGAACCGTGCGCTATTGGAGACTGTGGACTGCCCTGGAGGGGTAGATTGCAGGCATGTGGAGAGGGTGACAGGCACCTGGTGGGGGTTTAGACCTGTAAAGGGCACAACACTGAGGCCGGATCTAAAAGGGGTGGATCACTGCGATGAAACCCGGAAGGACATGTGCTGTTTCCTGTCTTCCCTTGGGGACTTTATTGGACTGTACTGGACTTGGCTTCCTGTTTGCAGTGCTGTGAGCAGCTGCCTCCACCTCTGCCGCTGCTCTGTGCCTTCTCTGTTGCAGGCCACCCGCAGTTGGAATGTGACCTTTGGAAACTGTGAGCTAAAATAAGCTTTTCCTCCCCTAATGTGAGAATGTTGAGCATTTAGTCACAATAAAGAAAAAGTCATTAAGATACTTAACAAAAACAAGTATCCTTCGACTTTTCTGTGGGCAAATAAATTGTGAAACACTCATCCAGGGGAATACTACTCAGTACAAAAAAATGTGTAAATAACTGGGGGACAAAGTAGTCCGTAAGAACCTCAAAGTGGTCATGGTGAATAAAAGGAGTCATCACAACAAGATAACACATGGCACGAATGTAGGCATGTACCGTCTTAGAAAAGAGAAAACAGCAAGGACAGACACCAAGTCCATGGTTGGTGTGAACTAACTGGCACGGTGCAATGGGAGAACTCTTCAGAGTTGAAGGAAATATTTCATTATTTGGTTGTTTATGGTGGTGATTGTTACAGCAATAACCTTGGCCCAACTTTAATGAATTATAGGTATAAGTGTTGAATATGACTGCATTGACTATTATTGAATGTTACTGAGGTGAATTTTAAAACCTTAAAAAGAATAAAAAGGAAAATATTCCTCAACATCCTTGCCTAATAGTGTTACCAAGATAGAACATACTACTTATCACTGAGCGTCCCAGCTTTCAAGTTAAAAAGTAATATATTATTACATAATATGTATTATGAAATAATATTTTACTTATGAAAGGAACATTTACAATTTTTCACAATGATTTAACATCAGTATTTTTCATATGTCATATATCTAACCTTGACAAAGACAGAAACAGGATGCTATTTCATTGCATGTACCTCTCAAATTTCCTCATTCATTCATGAATCAGAGTCATTTTGAATTCTTTAAGCTGTTGGAATCTCCAGGATTAATTTTCATTTCAGAGTAGGTAGAAACATCAGCCAATCATGATTTTTCAGAATCCCTCTCGAATGACTGTGTGCTACTACTGTTTTTTGAAGCGTGACGTTATCTCCAGATGTAGTGAGTGGTATGGCTTTTCTTGGATCAAAGTTAGCCCACGTCTGTTACTCATCTTGTTAATAGCCAGGATTTTAGAGAGAAAATCCCTATCACTCACATTCACACTCATAACTGCCCTTTATTTAAAGGGGCTGTATCTAAGAGAAATTACATCTGAATTTTGTCTGCTTGAGCAGGAGTTTTGGGCTTAGCGAGAGGCCCCAAAGAAGGCTCATAAAAATCATTGTCAGAGTTTGCTAGGCAAAAGAGAAAAGTTTTTGCTACCCTTGGAAAACTGCTTTCACCTATGACCCAGATCTCATTAGTAGCTCTAATAGACATCTTCTAATAGCCATTCCTCTTGCCTGGTTCCAACCAGACATCTTTATTAGCGAGAAAAAGGAGGCCTCAAATCTGACCTTGGTTTGCCTTCTTAAATGCTACTCATTGGCTTCCCCTTTAATTTCTATTTCCCAGTGCTTCATGTAAATAAAATTCACAAAACAAAAACACTCCACTCCTGGACAGAACGTGCATCCATATTCTTTCTTTAATTTCTTGTTGTCCCTGCCTTTTGCTCCTAGTCAGCATTCCTGGAAAGTCACAGATTGTATATAAATCTGAGCTCTTGAATAATTGATTCTCACATTTGGCAAATACATATTGACATTTTATGCTCTATGCCACATATCCGAAGATAAATAACCCTGAGTTACCATCCCTAATAACTGTGGATTGTAATAAGAGAGATAGCCATGGAGACAAATAATTCCGAGACCACGTTATTGTGTTCTAACCGCTGCAATAGAATGCTAATAGACAACATTTTTAAAAGAAGCTATTGGAATGCAATAGTTAATCTGACTCACAATTGCCTGAGAGAGGAAATGTTTTGCTGAGGAGGCAGCAGCACAGGTCTGAAGGCACGAGGCAGTGGGACAAGATGGTTTTCCAAACAGAAGATCTAACTAGCATGCTAACAAATTTGAGCTTCCCTGAATGCACTTAGATAAAGAAAACTCACATAGTTAGAGTTCAGGGTACATTTCCTCATTTATTTACTCATTTAATTAACTAGTGTTCATTGAACAATCTCTGTGTATCAAACATCATCATAGACACCATCTTGATCACCAAAATGAATAAAAGTTCCTTATGCTATTAAGTTAATGTGAAAACAAAAAAAAATAACCTATCCCCAAAGTTATAGACTATATCAGACTGTGAAATACGCTATGCAGAAGATTAAAAGGGGAACAGTGTCTAGTCAAAGAGTGCTGGGCCTAGTGAATAAAAAAGTCAATACACAGCCAATTGTCCGGGAGACTTAACCAGAACATGGAGGGAACGAGAGAGCCATTTGGGTATGCTGGAGACAACGCACCTAGTAGAGGAAACAGGTTAAGAGACTTGAGCCCAAAATAGCTTGTTGCATCAAAACCAACCAACTAACAAACAAACACAATGCAGGCAGCAATGGGAAAAGCATAGGGACAGGAAACTGGGAAGATACTGGTAGTGGGGACCTTGAAGGAGGGGTATTTATGCATCTGCAAAGGCTTCTTCATCATAGGAGAGAGAGGAAGTTATTGGAGTGCTTAGTCAGAAGTGTTTTACCAAACAGACAAGTGATCTATCTGTCCTGTGGAGACAAACTACAAGGAAAAGGAGGCTTACCTGGAGAAAGAAACAGGAGACAGTTGTAGAGATAACCAGGAGACAGTTGTAGAGATAACAAGAAATTATTGGTCAAGTTTTTTTTTTCTTTTTTTTTTTTTTTTTGGTAAGACTGTTTTGGCAATGCTGATGAACTATAAGAAAGAAAGGACTGAAAGGTGACCCGAAAGTTTTGGGCATAACAACTGAAAGGATATAATTACCTTCATTTAATTTAGAAAAGAATTTGTAGAAATTATCATAAGATACGATTAATCAGAAGCATGGACTTGGATATAAGGTTTGAATGTGTATCAGACACTCAAGTTGAAGTCCTGAGTAGACAGGTGGATATAAAATTATAGAACTCAGAGGAAATTCTGGTTAAGACAGAAACTTGTAGGACCTTTTTTTTTTTTTGCATTTTATGTCATAACGGTTGATGAGCAGATTATGTGATAGGAGAGATGGCAACGAGCTAACAGAATAAGGTAGGAAATAGATGTGAAAAATAGTTTATACCAAGCTTTAATTTTTGATCATGATTACAGAAGAAGCATGAAAGCAAATAGATCCTAAAAGGTAAGAAAAGATACGGCACGATCTTCTTTATTTAAGTAACAGTTGGGAATGAGATCCAGAAGAAAAAGGAAAAATTGGAAGACAAGGACATTGCATCCCTTTGATTCAGATGAGAGACAGAGTTTCAGAAATGGAGAACTCTTAGATCCTGGGGTATGTACTCAGGTAAAATCACAGCTTTTGGTGAATAACTGTGGATAGAGTATTGCAGATATTTTTTCCTGATATTTAGTGTTCTACTCCCATAACAGAAGGGTAGTAATTGAGAGAAAGGAAGAAGTTGGAAGCTAAACTGATAATATTTTGAGTCCTCAAAGCTTGAAAGAAGTTTTATTTCAACATATTTACTATATAACATATATTTTGTTACACAAAAATCTTCCCTAGAGAATGTTTAAAACCACTTGTGTAGATGAGTCCTTCAAGGAGTTGTAGTTTTGACAGTTGCATAAGGTAAAAACATTGACTAAGAAAATGCTTGGAAGATTATTGACTCTGATTTTGTATATTACAAGATACATCAGGTATTACAGTTGACCTACGTGTGTGAGGAGGGATATCAGCTGATATTCTAATGCAATGTAGTCTACGTGGCTTTTCGGTATGCACCCATATGCATTTTTTATTCTTGAGAATGAGAAAAGTAGAAAGGGGGTAAAAAGATGATGCATAATCTTTTGGAGAAAATGTTTTCAGGGGTGGTTGTCCTTTCTAATCATTGCAATTTTCTCCCTAAGGTCTTCAAAATGATGTAATACCTACACAAATTAATAATTTGAATCTCGTTTGGGAAAATCAATACCCATGCCAATAGAAAAGTACTGAAAGACAAGAAGTGCAAAATGATAAATGAGACCTTTCAAATTTTATGAAGAGATGTGCACTATTATCTGGCAATATCAAAATACAGAGCCTAAGACTCTTCCAGGCAACCAGGAGTGATAATTACCCATAACTGTGCGAGCTTGGTTGGCCCCAACGCTACCCCAGGGGCTGGTAGAGCACTCTTTAGGGTGCATCTGACTGGATTATGGAGCTAGGACCTTGGGTAGTACATCTGGCCCTTATGTGCCTTGCTCCGTGTTGCTTCCCAGCCATGTTGAATTACAAGCTTTTCCTTCACCATGTACTTTCACAATGTTACGTCTGCCTTGGCCTAATTCTGGACTGAATCCTTCTCAAAATGTGAAATAAATTAAACTTCTCTTTGAGATTACGTCAGGCATCCTGTCCAACAATAGGTAAACCGGCTAATACATACAGTTTGCACAGGCGGGGTAGGGTCATTGCTTTGAATATATGTGATTATGTGTCTAAGCTTTGAACCTGTGGGATGCGTTTGGACAGATTTGGAGAAGCTGGCTAGAGAAGCCCTAGGAGGCTGTAACAAATTTGATGGGCCAATGTGGTCACAGATAAGAAGGCTGAAATCTGGTAGGAGGCGTACAGTAAAAGCCAGGCTCAGGATGCTTAGTTGCAAACAGGGGCTCTGCTGGCAGTTGGAGTAGAGGCCATGTGTGTTACATTATAACAGAAAGTTTGTATATATTGAGCCCGTGTTTTGAGACTTTTTAGGAAGCTGAGATTAGGGCAGTAGACTAATAAATCTGGCTGAGGAAATTCCAAGACAGCCCAATATTCAGGCTATCATTTGAATATTGTTGACATCTTTAAACCAGATTTACAGTGAGAATTGGAACAAGAGACAAAGCAGAAAAAATATTAAAACCTAAACATCAGCCCAGAAGGAACCACATGTAAAGTCGAGGCCAAAAGAGCATGAATGCTGAAGTGGTTAGCATCATTAAAAAGAAATCTAGTACTTTTTTACTGGGATAAGAAGAATGATACCGTAAGAGCATCTCAGAAATCAGCAAGACCATATCCATGGCATGCTCAAAAATGAAAGATTATAAAGTACCTTACTTTGTGGAGAACCTGTTGGCCATCTCCTACATGAGGGCCACCTGGAGAAGTGGGTACCTTAAGTTGTGTTCCACTTGGCTCTGCCGTCCCACCACTCAAAGGGCATGGCAGCCATCATCTAAGGGGGCATGACTACTGTTCCCATAATGCAGGCTTTGGTATCATCCATGTGGTTCTGCATTTACCAGCATGCAAAATACGAGTTGTTGTTTCAAGGTGGCCTTTAGTCAGATTGCAAAGGGGAGCCGAGGAGGTCAGGCAAAGAGCTCATGGGAGGGCAGCGGGTGAAGCTGTGAGAATAAGGCCAAAGGTGAATTGGAGACAACAGGAAGTTAGCAGTGCCGGGCACATGGGATATCTGTGAAGGAAGCTTCAGACCAGGTCACGACTGAGTCTGAGCGAAGGAGAGCCTATGTGGGCTGCAGCTGGCACACGGTTGGAAATACTCAAACCCTTTACAACTCACATGTTACCACAGTGGGCTCCAAAAGCCAGATGTGGGGCTGTAAGACTTTATGTTTTCCCTTCTGGATTTTGACCCTGTTTTGTTTTTGATTTTTAGAGAAGTTCCCAGGTAAAAGTTTGCCTTGGGTAGCAGAAGAGAATTTCACTTAGACTTTTGAAAAATTTTGAGACAGTTGAGACTTTAACGATGGAATTGAGTTTTCAGTTGAATGCAACACAGTTGTATGCTGTTGGATGGAATCGTGTCCTACGGTGTATTGGAGAGTATTTATGATTTCGGAAAATGTGCGTAAGCATCAAGTTGACAGAAGATGAAATGTGACAATTAAGCTAGATAATGTCAACCAGTGGATTGATGAGTGCATTTTTTAGGTGGGTGGGAGGGTCACAGACCTGTGACTTTGGATACTAAATCTACTACCTTACCTATCCTTTCTTGTACTGTTCTCCTGCTCCGCTTCCCAGCCATTACAGACTAAATAACTTTACCATACACTTCTGGACATGATAACTCTACCTTGAAACCATCTGACCATGAACTGAATACCATTAAAATATAAGCCAAATTAAACCCCTTCAGTTGTGAGTGTCAGAGATTATGTCTGACAATTTGAAAGCAAACTAGTTCACCACGCTCATTCAGAAAACTTAATCTTAAATGAAAGGAGTGGGATTGCTGTCTTAAAGAAGGTAAAGAGTAAAATTGAAAAAGAAAGGGCCAGGTAATGAATAGAATGAGAGATACCATAATTGCATTTCTAGCTATAGGTGTAAACTCACTGCATGCCAAAAATGGCCCTCCAGGAAAAAACAACTGGAAACCTAGGCTTAATAGGTTTTCACTTTTAGGCATATTAATTTATTTTGGATGATGTTGTTTAAAAAATAATACAATCTCAGCCTTCTTAATCCCCTAGTAAAACATAGCTTGACAACAACTTTGCTGGCTTTCTGCTATGGCCATGTGTCAGAATCGCACATAGAGACAAAAGATAAAAACAGAAAGAAAGACACGTATCCTTGGCCCAAGGCTATAAATTTGAATGGTGCAAAACTCCCCAGATGATGCTAATTTGCCATCAGATTTGAAAACAACAACCTACTGCCGCCACCTCACTAGTGACTTAATCAGAATGTGCCGTGGGCTTGGCTTGTTTGGTTGCAGTTGTTCTCCATTTGTTATTTTCAGTGTTAATGACACCAAAGGAAAAAGATTCACCTCGTTTTCTCAGGAAGTTGAGGAGTGTGGTAATGCACCGACTGGCAATCAAACCAACTTTCAAAATGCTCAGTAAGTCCACTTCAGGATGACAAACCTGAACAACTAAATGCCAACTCCATTATCACCTCGGCCATTCAGGTCAGTGACTATGCTGGTGTTTTAAGTGCACAGATGTGGCACCAAGCAGGCGCAGGGAGCAGATTCAGACAGGAGGGATGCCTCAGAGCCTTCTGAGACCCAAATTTTCATCTCCAAGGTCAGAAACAATTTCAATTAGTTGGCCGACTTCCTACCAATCTGGATGACAGCTGCTGCCCAGTAACTTATACATGTAAGCTGGTTCTTTGTAATTCAGCATTTGGGGGAAGAGTGACATTGAAACAAAGAGAAGGCAGTTAAAAGTAAGTCTTATTAATGACATGTTTCTTTTTTTATTCTACAAGAAGAAAAGTTTCTTACTATTATCACAGGATCTAGCATCCACAAATTCTGTGAATTTAAACCCCCTTCCACGCTTCCTTTTGTATTCCAATCAAATAAAACATGAATTCTTTAATATCCATCAATCCCTTCCTCTCTAACATTGTTTTTTAAATACTAATTGCCTACTAATTGCCATTATATGTATTCAGGAACCAAACTTTTGTTTACATGTATTCATTATATGTACGTGTTCTTATCTCCAGTGCTTTAGGATCACATCTACATCTACAATTCTATACATGAAAACAAGAATGCATAATTCTATGTTTACGTCACACAGTAAATTCACACATACTTAAAATATTCCTCACAAAATGGTGCAGTTACTGTGGAAAACAGTGTAATAATTCTGTAGGATTACTACATAAATATAGACCAAAATAACTGAAGTGGAAACCTGAACAAATATGGTACATTGATGTTCGTAGCAATGTTACTAATACCAGTCAAACGTGATGTCAAAAAAATGAAGAAGCTTAGGTATCCACGAACATAGAAATGGGTAAGCAAAACATCACACACACACACACACACACACACACACACACACACACACGCGCACGCACGCACACACACATGGAATGTTATTCACCTTTAAATAGGCAGAAAAAATTTGGCACATGTTACAATATAATTGAATCTTGAAGACATACTAAGGTAATTAAGCTAGTCATGTGAGAACAAGTATCCTACCAATCCATTAACAGGTGATACTTTTTGTAATTTTTATAATGCAACTGGTAAATACCATGAGAAGCAGCAGATTCAGAGGCCTGAGGAGATGGGGAAGCGGGAGTTGTTGTTGCCATGGTGCAGTGTTTGAGTCTTGCAAGATGAAAATATCCTGGACATGGATGATGGTGTTGATTTCGTAGCAGTGGAGATGTACTTACTACATGATTAAAACTGGTCTAGAGATGTAGCTCAATCATAAAGCACTCATCTAATGTGCGCATTGAATCCCCAATACCATGCACACACAAAAACATAAATAGTGAAAACGTAAGCTTCAGGTCATATAGATTTGATACATTTAATATATTACACATAAAACAGCATATATCAGTAGCATGAACAAATACTTGCCTTTTTCTGTTAGGCAAGTATTTATTTACCCATGAAGCTCTAATATAAATAGAGCCAGATATCACAAATATATTCAGTGATGTATAACCCACATACTTCCAACACAGCACAAAATTTATATCAATAATATTTATATCTAGGACTTACAAATAGATCCCAAATCTATTATAATTCTAAAATTGTGCCAAGAATTATAACATGTCTTCTTAACCTTATATTTTATGTTATCTATTTTCATGGAACAAATGCAGCATATTGTATGTTCCATATTGAATTCGTAAAGAGCACATATATATATATATATATATATATATATATATATATATATATCTCCATCAAATTGAAATATAATAACACTATTTGCAGATATCTACATAAGGTTTTGAATATTGTGAAAATGTGCACATCAATGCACAGCAAGATGTCAATGTAATTATATAATATGCACATTCACAATTCTCTCATGTTTATACACAATATATCTGAAACATTTGATAAATGTATATGTGCACACAGTTCTGCTATGTAAATCCTACGTGTTACATATCACATATTTGAATTAGCACATCTCTGGTAAGATATACATATCCTTTGTACTCAAAATGCATGTAGCTCTCAAAATAGACATTATGGCAGCAGTGAACACATGTACATAAACACACAGACCCTCAACTGCTGAGTGCATAAAACACAGCTTTGTAAATGCAAGCGACCTTTTTAGAATTCCATATACACATTCCAGTCCAATATTGTCCATGCATACGAATCTTCAGAGCTGTTCATACAAATGTAACACATAACTGCACACCCACGTTTTCTACATATTCAGACATTTCAAAAGTACATATGTATGTATATATCTCCCTCGTGTAGAATACACATTCACATTGATGCCCACTATTATACCCAGGCAGAGCTGACTCCAGGAATTCACACACACACACACACACACACAAGCTCGCACACAAACACGTGACTAATCTCACACACGCAGGGGCCAAATCCCAAAACCCTTTCCTCTTATGATTTCTTGTGTCAGCCTCATTACTTTATAATCTTAACTTGTGTACCTATAATTTTTTTGCCTGTGGCAAAGGATTTTAATTTAATAAAAACCTTGGAGATTAAATAATTAAACCTGTCTCCATCCACAGTTTTCACTGCTAATTAGTCATGGTGAGGTGGCATTGTCATAGGAAGCAGAGTCCCTAAATTTAGCAGTGGAATATTACATTGATCACACACAAAATCAGCCTGGAGTCTCTGGGGATGAACTGCGCGTCAGCAGCGAGCATGCTGCGGTTGAGTCCACTATTCAACTATTAAAGGGGGTGCGCCTGGAATCGTCAGGAACCATCTGCTTATTCTCTGCCTGCACATAGCAACTGGGGGAAAAAAAAAAAAAAACCTGCCATCCTTAACCCTTCTAAGGTCTCAGAATAGCAAGTCAGAGAATTGATCAGCCCTTCATGGATGCTTCCCCTGCTTGCCTTGCTGAGCCACAGGGCAGAAAAACAGTTGTTCCTCTGTCCAGGGCCCCAGACTCTCTTCCCACCTGCTTCCCACGGGTTGGAGAAAGGAATGCTAAGCGAGCGAGCTTCCATTTCACTGTGCCAAGTAAAGTGCTCATTTCTGTTCCTCTTCAGAGAATGAGGAAGCATTTGTGTAGCATGAGGGCTCCCTGACATCCAAGCGGCTGCAGTCTCCTTTGCACACATTCTGGGTCTAAAGAGAGTCAGCTAAATACCAGCATTAATCAGCAAATCTCAGAGTTTGGGCTCAATCTTTTTTTCTCCATGTAATCTCACCCTAGATGTGCATTGAAAAGAGGCAGGCTGTGAGAAAAGGTAGACACAGGTTTAAGACCCAGCCATATCCCTCAACTATAATCCTGATTTCTTATTTTAAATCAGAGCATGTGACAATGAAGGAAAAAGAGAAAATGCCCTTCCTTGTGATTCTCTCCTCCATTTTTTCTTCCTTGCAATGGAGATATTTCATTCCACTCCGCAGCAGTAGTGAAAAGGTTCTGGAGTCAATGAGGTCATTGGGAGTATGGAATTTGCATGACAACCTACGTTTGTTGGTGCTTTTATTTATTGCATAGTCTATAAACAGCTAGCAAAGTTTTTCTAAAAAATAACTCTTTCTGGGTACTGATAAAACATTGACTCATGGAAGAGAATATTTTTTTCTTCTTGTTTTCTTCTGTTTCCAGATACCAGGGGCATCGAGAAGAATGCTTAGGCCTGGCAGAGTGGGAAGAGACTCTATGGCGAAGGAGAGGCTGGCGAGGCGAAGGGGATTCACAAGTACTCGTATTTTCCTTTCTAGTGTCCTTTGAGGTGTGCGGGTGGCTTTAGAGAGACTGGTGTTGCTGTCTACTTCCTTGGCATCAAGTTTGACTTTCTTTGTGGCATTGAGGACTTGTGTAAATGTTCCCTGTCCCTCCTCCAAGAGCTGCCGTTCAATGAGCAGCTCACTTACCTTCTGGAAAAACTCTTGAAGAATTCCTAATAAAAGATTCAGTCAACAGAAAATGGTTATTCTGTACCAGGCTCAGTTGCAAGCCCTGGACTTAAGGCACACAGACGGAAGTCAAAGTTCATAACTACAGCAAGTTTTTCACTCCAGTTAGAGGGAAGTAGAATGATACAAGTAATGAATACAATAATTCTGAACAGCTGTCAGTTACTACTAAGAAAATAGTGGAGTGATTAGATAAGATTTAGAGGTAGATAGCAGCCTAATCATGTAACCTTGATGGTCTTATAGGCCATGGCAAGAATATCATCTGTTATCCCCTATTCAATCTATATAGGGATTGATTGTAACATACGGTGGAATGAGATTTGATTTAATTTATATTTATAAGAGATCATTTAAATAGAAACTACCTGAAACAGCAAGTCTGAGAAGGTGAAGGCAAGGGAAAAGAAAAAAAAATGAGAAATTTCTTAATGGTTTGATATTTGACAGAATAAGATGCCTATCAAATAGATGTATGAATATAAGAAAGCCATCTTAGGGTCATTGGAATTGTAAGTAATGTTCGGTTTTGTCCTGTTCACTCATTGGAGAGGTCCTGGGTATGGAAGAAGCAGATGTGCTTTCTCATCTCACCTGTCCTCCTACCTGTGAGAAGGCACGGTGCCCTGCCATGTTCCCCATTAGGGTGGCATTGACTACTTGGAGTTTGTCTATCTGTAATACATGGAAAAAAAGTAGCCAACTCATTGTATCAATCTTTTTGACTGTCATGTCGCCTTTTTCTGTTACCAGTGTTACCTGCATTTATGTGTTGCAAAATAAAACAGAACAGAAATAATTTAAATGCAAATAAAGAGCCATGTTGAGTTTTAAGATGTTCGGTTTCATTCTTAGGAGGTAATAGTGAAGAAAATGTAGACAGTCGTGAAGAACTGTTAAAAGTACGGCTTCTTTCCTTTCATATATTCATGGAAATGTTCATTCATTCATTCTGAAGTCATATATGGTGCTGTGAGCTTACTCTGTGTGAAGTAAGCGTAGACAAAGAAGATTCAGATATAAACATGGAACCGACTTTGATTTTTATGTGCATGGATAGTGCTTTGGTGGAGAGATACAGTGTTGATATTATGTCTGCCCCAAGAACAGGTTAGGACTTCGTTCCCAGCTCCTAAGAAATAAAATCTAAGCTTTTACAATAGTTTGTCTGATGAGAGTGTTCCATTTTCACTAGAGGTCCTGTGTCTTGGCTGATAACCTATATTAGCAGTGTAATTTATGGTGGGGCACCTTAGGTCATACTATAACCCCTCCGCCTCTGGAGGAGCTATAAACTAAGGTCGATCAGCTGTGTCTATGTGGCTGGCTTCCTTTAAGACCTCTGAACACTGAGACTCTCTTAAGCCTTCCCATTTTGCAGTACTCCATGGTGAAAGAATTAACCGTTCTCTGAGAAAGACAACCAGAAATGTGTAGCTAAAATTCTCCTATACACTGACTTATGATGTGTATTTTCCTGCTGATGATTTTAATCTGAATTTCTTTACTATAACAATCTACAGTAAGGGGCACGGCATTTCTGAATTCTATGAGCTCTTCCAGTAAGTCACAGAACTTGAGAATGGTCTTCATAAATTTAAGGACTTACTAACCCCCCCCCCCCCCGACCATGCATGTTAATGGCCAATTAGAAGTCAGCTTTTAATACTGCAATAAATACACTCTTTGGTGCTGTAGGTCACACAGAAAGGACACATAATCCAGGCTGTGTGGTCCTGAGAAAACATGAGAAGCATACAATAGACCTAAAATATGAGCAACATGAGGCTGTATTATTCTAGGTGGGAGGAAAAACAAAAGCAATGTGGAAAGGACAGATGAAAAGTTAGGGAATTGCAAATAATCTTAGAAAACTGAATACATTGAGATGGGAACAAGCAATAGATGAGTGAAAAATGAGAGAAATTGATAGCAAGTCTTGGCATCTTGTACCCCACACGTAATAGGAAGCTGCTTTAGTATGTTAAGAATGGAGTCACCATCAGTTGTGTTTCAGAACAAGTGGAAACCGAGATATGAGATGGAGAGATTGCTACGTAGGGCATTGTAATGTTTACTTTATGATGAAGGTGTGGATGAAAACAACAGTCAGGAGGATACAAAAACATTATTGATTCAAGAAATATGTAAGATGAGAAAACAATTTACCTTTGCATCTAATTAAATGTGGAGGATACCAAAGAAGACAAAATCTAGGATTAAACCTGTTTGTTGGCTTGAGTGATTTGGTACACAGTGAAAATGTAATATGTAGTAGAAAAGACATGTTAAAGAACAAAGAGACGTTCTTTATTGAAAATGTTGAATTTTAAGCACGAGTGGGATTTCAAGTCAACATATGATACCTGGCTGTGAGGAACCAGGCTTGTAATTCCAGCTGACACAGGCCAATTGCAAGTTCAAAGCCAGCCTAATAGTCAAGTTAGTGATACTTGTTTCCAAATAAAAATAGATGCTGAGTGTAAGCCTAGTTTTATGTGATTATTGTAGTTTTGTACAGCATTTGTGTGGTTTTGGGTTCAATCCTCAGCACTGTAAAAGTAAAATCAAATCAAAATGTTTAGGAGCATTGAAGGCGTGGGTCACAAGCCCAAACAGGTGATCTTGCCTGCAGAGCACACCGAAAGAGTATTGAAATAATAAGCCTTTAAAATTAGAAGTTAAACATCTCTTTTTAAAAAATGTATGTCAAATGAGTAGAAAACAGGTACTTTGGTATTAGAAATGGGTAGTGTACTATGATTGCTGGTGACAGAGCAAATATTGGACCCATATTGAAAAAAAAATCAAGCAAGGATTTGAAGATGATCTACTCTCAAGAGGACAAGATTTTAGAACAATGATTCAGGAAATACGTATGCCCAGAAATAAACAAGCTAAATCTACCCTGTGGCTCTTGACTGAATCTCATCATCATGCCCTTTGTCCCTGAGACTGATGAGGTGTTTCCCCTGAACGTGTACAAATGTCAATTGATCAAGATTGTGGGGTACAGTGAACAAAAAGGTTGTTTTAGAGTCATGAGATCTATTTATTAATAATAGCTACTAGGACTAAATTCAAAGAACTGTAGGTCTTTGTTATGGTTTGGATCTAGAATGTAGACCATAAATAGATAATCCACAATATTCAAATATCTGATCAGGAGGAGCGAATCGGGATTTGACCTGGAAGGATGTTTTGCTCCGGCTTCTCCCTAAGCCCCGATTCTGTCTTGTGCGATGTGCGAACAACTACTCTTCACCAGACGCTTCCACCATTACTGGATGCCCAAAGTGGACTGAGACTGTGCGGTAAGAAATCTTTCCTCCCTTCAGGTGTAGGTGTCAGGTGCTTTGTTCCAGCAAGAAAAAAAAAATTAATGCAGTCTTTCTTCATTAACTAACAGATGTTATCTTGAATAAATTGGGCTTTGAAATTGTTAAGAACCAACTCGCTCCAAGCTTAAATTATGAACTTCCCATCCTATGGGTTAGATTTATTTAATCCATGATTTGACTGTGCACATTGCTTCTCTTTCTTGTTCTGTTTTATTTTGTATATTATGTCACGTGCACTTAACATATGACTATCTGCTCCTGGGGAACCATCCTCAAACTGTTCCTCTTCCTTCTCGACCTTTCTTTTCACCCAGCTGGGACAGCTCAGGGAAATCTTTCCTCTTACATGGTCTGGTTACTACACCTGTGCTCGTCCTACCTTCCTATTTGAGTTGGGAAAAGTTACATAACTCTCTTACAGGTTTCTCATCAAATAGAGATTTTGGCCAAAAAATTACTCAGATCTCATCAAGTTCACATCATCTTATGAATTCATAATGAGCGCAGTAACATTTGAATTGACATCTGTAATATGAATTGTTATTTACCGGAACTAAAATAGTTACGATGATTTTGAATGGAGAATCATTGGGTAGATATGATACAAATTGTGATATTTAAATGACGGTGGGACCTGGGTAAAAGATGAGATGGACAGAGACTCAGAGGGCTGGGGAAACGCAGGGCCTAGAACCCACAAATCACCAAGCATTCAGATTGGGACCACAGTTCTTCTTCTAACTCATGATCAGAAGATCAAGCGGTCCCAGACAGGAATGGCACTAAAGAGCCCTTGGATATTTATTCCAAACAATGAGACCAGTGGTCAGATCTTTCTCAGAAACAAGCAGTTGCTGTCTTCCTCCTGAGAACGCAATATACATTTTTATCATTTTAAAGACACAAAATTTCCCTCTGAAAACGCCTATAATCCTGGTTAGCTTCAGCATTTACAAAATAGTTTAGTCTTGAGATACTCCTTTTTACCATTGTTTTTATTCCATCAATTAAAACACTGGGACATGCTATTGTTGTGCTGTAGAAAGTGCATCTAAAGCTTAGACAGGCATCAGACAGGTTGAGAGAGAGATTTGGGTCTCAGGTGTTGAGACAGAGAAGGGTCATTGTGCAGCAACTTAGAGATTTCTCTCAAAGATAAACCCTTAAAGTCTGGGACCTACCCAAGAGTTTATATTTCTTTCCTCAAACATGTCTTTGATTCTACAGCCACACTCTCTCTATCTTCCTAGCTAGGGATATAATGGCAGTTCCAAGGCCTGTAGATGAATAAAAAGTGGCATCAGCTGTTTAAAGAAAGGAGGTATGGCGTATAAAGTTGCAGGTGGGCTCTACTTAAACACAACTCAAGCTACCTTAGACAGTCCAAGAAGAGAAGCTGGTGTTTTTTTTTTTTTTTTTTTTTAAGTTTTAAAGTTTGCTGGCCTTTGTCTGAGAAATGCAGTAACATAACAAGTTTGACTCACCAGGAGATGACGCACACAGCACAGGGAGTTTGAAAAGGCACTGCTTAACCTTGCTAAGAAATGCTAGTTTAAAGAACAGCTGGAATATTGCTTTCTGATCCTCAACCATCAGCCCAGCAAGGACGAGAGATGTTTTGATGAAGAGCGACAAAAAAAGAGGAAAAAAATAACATCATTGGGCAAATAAATCTAGCGAATATTGACAGTGTGGTGAAAACAACTTGACTTAAAATAATCCTTTTGTATGTAAGTGAAGGTGGTACCAGAGCTGCAGGATTGTGGAAATAAATAAAGGGGCCATTTCAACGTGTCTTTTTTCTTTCATTGACATGTTAAAGAAATATTTTTAACTTGCTCTTGAAAAAAAATCTAATATTTAGGCTTCGTCACCAACAACTACAACAGGTTGCAGTCCAACATTATCAGTCTGGTGACTCAAACATAAATAAGACTACTTCTGTTTGCTTCATGAATCCTTAGGGCAAGAATGCAGAGGATGATAATTACCTTTTTGTGTAAACACTGAGATAGTTATTGGGTCGGTGGAAGTGTAGATTGTAAAATGGCTGACTGAATGCCATAGAATTCTTGATCCCTACTATACTCCAGGCACATGGATAGACTTAAAGGAAATAAATTATTAGAGAATTTCGTTTCTCTCATTTCACTCAAAGCTGATTACTATAAGAAACAAATCCATTTGAGCTAGTTCAAATAAGGGGAATGCACTGGAACATAGTAGAATGTCATATAAATCAAGGTCATAAAACACAGCACGCATCAGTCTTCTGGGAATTGGAAACTCTTAGGAACCAAAGGAACACCTCTCTGCATGACAAGGATTTCTCAGTGGGCATCTGTCCCATAATCTTTGTCCTCTTCCCACACTGGGCAGCACATGGCTTTGCCTTAGAGTGTGCTAATTTTAGCCTTGGCTGCTTCTCATGAATTCTAGTTGAGAGGAACCCTGGTCCTACATTCTCAGATTAAATTTGTGATTCAAAGACAAAGTATACTTGCTAATCAGGAACTAGACTGAAGGACTTTGGGCCAGATATCCATCTGTGTCTAGAGAGCAGAAACTGAGTTGCAGATGCTCCTGGATTCATTCGTGATACGTTTCCCTGTTCTGTCTTTGAATTCGGAAAGTGCTTTGGATGGTACAAGCCACTGAATGTTTGTTCCACTTTTTCTTGGAAAGCTTATATTTGCATGACTTGAGTGTATCTCTTCATAGTGGCCTTGGGCAGATGCATCTCATTCAACCACTTGCAGTGGACCAGAAGGTTTTACTGAATCATCATATTTTTATTAGAATCGCTAAACAGTCCTTAGACTTCATCTCGTCTCCAACTACATTCCCTTCATTTGTAAACCCATATAGTATGGGAACACAAAAATAATAATTAGGGTTCTAATTTCAAATTTTTTACCAATACTTTCATCCCAAGCTTGTATAAAAGGAGTGGTATAAACTCTAACTTCCCTGGCTATTTTATGGATATCTCAGACCTGATCCCAAAATTGTGCACACGGGAGACAACTCACTCCCACATCCTCTATATTCACCATAAAAGTAAATGATCCACCCAAATACCAAGCTATACGTAGACTATATCTTTGATTTTTTTTTGCTCAGTTAATCTTTCTTCTTGCAGTCAATCCATTAGAACACCTTTCTCGCTGTACTTTCATAATATATATTGAATTCATCCACCCGTCTGTAATGTATATCCTTTTCAAAGCCACAATTTCCTCTCACTTGAAAATATTGCTGCAATGTTACACTGTTCCCTCTTGTTCTTCCCTTGCTTTTCTCTCATCCACTTTTCTTTTTCTTTACAGTGTAACATCAGGTAGCATAACTTCTCTGCTTTCAACATGTCATGATCTCACTATGACACTCAGAATGAAATTCAAACCTGTTATACTGAGTTTCAAAGCCTGGCAGTATTTCATTTGGGTCCATCGATCAGAAGGGAGCTTTACTATTTTGAAGGAGGAAAACACGTAACACAAGTTAACAGAAATGAGAAAAAGTAAATGAGAAGATTCATGGGAAAAAATACTCTTCTATAAGATATTATGAAAATAATAGGAAATTGCAGAATGTTTACGTTCTTTTGATCAAAGAAGTGGAGGCTAACCAAATAAATCTGAGTTATCTGCAAAGGTTGAAACGCTCCTGCCCCACACAGCGTCGCCTTGGTGATGGAAGGCCA
Source organism: Ctenodactylus gundi (assembly GCA_004027205.1). Classification (NCBI taxonomy): domain Eukaryota; kingdom Metazoa; phylum Chordata; class Mammalia; order Rodentia; family Ctenodactylidae; genus Ctenodactylus; species Ctenodactylus gundi. The sequence continues at coordinate 14,537 of PVKB01006450.1, read as the reverse complement.
GTGTAATGATATTCATGATTTAAGTAGAAAAGCCACAATTCATGGTGGATCAAAGCCTGATCTAGATATTGGTACTTCGGGAGAATATATGTAGAAAAGGACACACAGATTCTGTAGCAGAAAAATAATATGGTGGGAAAATCACATAGTTTATAGAAGATCTTGTGCTTTTGTAGAATTTCCACTGAGCTTAGCGCCATGACTCCAAATAAGTGATTTAATTTTAGGATCTCTGTTATAATTCCTTTTTCATCTGATCTATTGCAGAGTAAGTCTTAGAAAGAGTAATAGAATTAATGATTTTTTCTCTGAGAGTTTTTGTGTGTTTCAGGCTCTGTTCTGTAGTTTTTGAAGTGTCCATGTAATTTATTGTCCATAGGAAGCCACTACTGAAATGAAAAGGTTTAGTATTAAATTTATATTTTAACAAAAGTAAACAGGGGCTCTCCTGAGAGAATAGCAATGTATACATTAATATTCTTAATAACATTAATAGTATTAATTGAGTTCTGAGGATTTCAAGAGAACATATTTGGCTTTTCTCAGTGATGTGTGTTTATATCTTCTTGTAGTTTGTTAATTAATAATAATAATTAAAATTGTGAATATTCAAATGTATTTAATTGAATATTCAAATAGATAGTTACACAGAAAAGCATTTTTGTAGATTTGTGCCTTACATCACATTAAAGCTGACTGCTTAATATGAAATATACTTAAGTTATTCTGTCTCATAGAAAATTTCCCCTAATATACATATCATAATTTGAGTTTTCATACTTTTGATTTATTGAGTGTATTTTGGGGCTACAAAGCAACTTTCTTAAGGGCAGTGCTCCAGTTAAAAGAGACTTTACTCTTAACATTATAAAATAAATAAATGAATTAATAAGTTTATTAATAAAATAAAGTGTTGATATCATATTTAAATATTCGGTGATTCGTAGATTTAACACTCCCTTTAAAACACTTGTGCATTACAAGTCTCATCAGTTTTGTGTATTTTTCTTTGCTTCTTTTTCTTTGCTAAACATTTATCTCAATGTGCATGTGTGTGAATGCGTGTGTGTATTTTAAGGAAGAATGTATTTTCCTATGTTTTTTGTCACCTTGTCTAATGATATAGTTAAAATAGGACCAAAATCTTTCTAGGGAGGAGATTTAATAATAATAGAGTCAGTATGAAGACGAAGGCCATGGATGCTGACGAGAGGGAGGATTGCGATGAATATCTTTATTACAAAACTGTGGGACTTGGAGGGACAAAATGGATGGAGCATCCCACGTCTTGTTTGTATTGAGTAGGAATGAGTAAATCATTGATGAAGAGATATCAGTCATACCTTGAGATTAAGTAAATCCTTGGCACTTTTGCCATAGTCCTAAAAGAACCAAAATGACTAAGATTGAACCACTTCTCAAACAACTAGTGCATGAACTAAGAGTAGAAATGGAAATGCAGCAGAAGAGCACAAGTGTCATTAATTACCTCTGTGCAATTTGGAATGATTTTCTACTTGCAGTGTTTCAAAAAAATTAAAATTGGTTCTACTGACTCTCAGGATTTTAGCTGAGTTAATTAAGAAACTAAAAGGAAATGACACACTCTCAGGGCTATCTGTGTTTAAAATTAAACCTTTAACAAAGGTTCTTAATCTTAAATCATCATTAATCATAAGCAAGTAAAAGAACTTACAAGTGTTTACCTTAAGGTTCAGTTCAATGAGTGCTAATCATGACAATGAAACTTTCTGAGTACCTGCATACTTCCTGGACTTGTTCACAAGCTATGACAAGACGTAAACACACATAGTTTAGAAAGACCAAATATGTTCTCTTGAAATCAATCCTATGGACTCAACTTGTTTCCGTGAGAAACTACCACCAACATTCCTGTATGAATCTTGCTCAAGTGCCTGCTATTGTCTTAGTGTTGCCCTGGAAATGCCAGTAAAAAGAATAAAAATTAATTCCTTTTAAGGAAGATGAGACAAATTTAGGAAAAATTATAAAATAAATACCTTATTATCATATTAGTCATAGAAATGCTTTAGATTGTCAGTTTTTTTGTTTTTGCTTTTATTACCATGAAGTTGTTTATAAAATGCCTCTGTTTAGAAAATATATAATAGTATCTGCCCCGCTTAAGTTATGGGGGTATATAAATTATATGTAAGAAAATTATATCTAAGCAAATTTTTACAAATTTTAAATCATTGTGTAACTTTTTAAGGAATTGATAGAAAATGATTTTTTCCCATAAAATTGGAATTTATCTATTAGAGTTCTCTAGAAAAACAGAATTAACTGGATATTTGTCTATCTGTCTTTCTATATGTATCTGTAATGTTTCTATGAATCAATTTGTTTTATCAACCTTTTTATTTAGCTAAAGAAAAGAGATGAGAGAATTAATCATGGAGTTATTCTATAATTAAGATTATATATAAAATACTAATTTTATCAGTACATTTTTGCCTATCTTCTATTCAATGCATTACATTTTTAACAATATCAGTACAAAATAATAAAAATAATTATCCAATAGATCTCTGGAGGTGATATTCGTAACATTGTGTCCCATGTTTTGCCATCTGTGACATGGACTTAATCAGATTCCTAGAAAATGAAAATTCAGCATTTTTTGGAAATAATTTCCTTGAAATACATCAATGCAAATTAATACTGTGTACAAGGCCTCTTATTACCCAATGCATGAGGAGGTCAGTTTTCATATTTCTGAGCTTATCAGAAACATCCTTAGCCTTCTGAGAAGATGATAGCCCTCCACAGTCAAAGAAAAGATTTACTAACATAAAGCAGCTTCCTGAAGTTCTGTGCAGCAGAACAAAATGCCTTGGAAAGAATTTACTAAGGACCCATTTAAATTCAGTGCAGCGAATGAGGGATATAACTCAGTGGTAATGCATTTGCTTAACATAGGCTGTGTCCTGGGTTAAATCTTCAGCACTGAATATATATATATATATATATATATATATATATATATATATATATATATATATATACATACATATATATATATCTTCAAAACTTAAAATGCATAATTTACTCTATAATGATTTTCAGCCATTTGATAGGTTTCAACAATTGCCTTGGATGAAACGAAGAGAAGGCAGCAAGATGACATGAGATGTGTTAGTTGAAAAAGAGAAAACAGACGGACACTCGTGGAGGAGGCTAAACTAGGAGCCAGCTTCTGAGCAGAGGCTTTGCATGCGAAGAGCGGCTATGACTCTCCGCCCAAACCGCATCTCCACGCTGCTGCTTATGCTTAATTTAAATAAATAATAATCCTTTCAATTTCTCCATCTGTGGCTTTGAAATGTGAATGAGAAAGATAAAGATCTACAACATTACCATTCTGTAAATAGTGCTGAATCTGTTCTTGGGAACCACACCTAACTAGAAGGAAAAGTAGCCAGCGATTATCAGTTGATCTTGCTATAAAGACTTCAGCTATCTTGTGATCATGTGACCCATGATCACTTGCGGTCACCTGACACAAGACTTACTTCTCCTACTTGGGACCTTTAACAGGAAACTTACCATAACATCAGGTTCCAAACAGTGCCTAAAATAGTATCCTTCCCCTGAGTTTGATTTCTGAAAGGCCCATACCTCCACTACTTTTTCTCCTGAAGTGAGTTTTGTGGTAGGCAACACTACTTGATTTCTTGCCTCATCGTTAGAACTTAGTGGCTGAATAACTTGTTTTCCTCTATTCTCTGTACAATCAGCTCGAGAGTGCCCTGAGGTGGCTTTGTACCAGTGAGACATCATTTCCAGGCCTTCTTCTCATGCACTCATAAGCTTCCTTAGAGTCATTACATTGATTATTGGGATTATCCTATACGTTTTTATAGTGTTAGGTCATATGCAAAATCTTGACAATAATCATTGGAGTGGTATGATATTTTAACGATGTGGCATTTTGGATTAGGGAGCCAAAAGGAAAATAAAAAGCACGAGGTTTAGGATCAGATTTATATGAGGTGCAGTGCACACTGGTTTCCTCTTTGCCCAGTGATGTGTGCAGCCAACGCCGCTTAGTGTACGACTCATTCCTCATAAAATGAAAACAGAAGCACGCCTCGCACGGGCATCCCTGGAGTGAGCTAAGGAACTCAGTACAGGACCCAGCCACACACAAGATTTATAGTGTCATTTTACCTGAAATCATCCTCCGAGGGGTTAAGAGCTACTTCAAGCACTCTGTTGAATGGTTTGAGAGAGAAAGCACCTGCACTATTGCAAAATTTAATGCTATGCTGAATTTTACTCTATATTTGAATAATCTACTACAACATATTTGCAATTTTTTTCAAGGTAGGATCTCACTCTGTAATGCAGTTTCATCCTGAACTCACTATGCCGCCCAAGCTGACCTCAGATACACAGCAATCTCCCTGCCTCAGCTTCTGCGTGCTGGGATTATAGACATGTACTACCATGCCCAGTTTGTGCAACGCAGAAGAATTGACTAATAGTCAATGATTTTTTGATTGTGTGACCAGTACTTTAAGCACTGAGCTGTACCCCAATTCAGTGTTCGCACAATTTAAACAAACAAACAAACAGAAACAGGAACAATCTCTTATTTACTTTCATTCATTCAAAATTTCGTAAACAGTTTATCTTTTTAGAAATGTGATTGAAAATCAGTGATCTCCTCGGCTCTAGGATTATACCTTTTACACTGTTCCTGCCAGAGAACAGACACTTGTTAAACACCTCATACCAACAAATAATATCTCAATGATGAGATTGCACTTGAAAATATTTCCTCAATTGCAAACTTAACTGAGAAAATGCAAGCACATCAATTTGTTCAAAGAGATATACTTAACTCTTCCCTCAGACTTGAAACTAGCGATAAGGAAATGTTGTGAATTTTAACAGAAAGGGTCCCTGAGAGAGTGCAAGAAAGGTAAACATGACAGCGAAACGCGAGCAAAAGATTTGCCAGTCAGCTGCAAGCCTTTTTTAAACCATTTCAGGGATATGACACATTTCCCTTTTGGAATTGAGATGTTTTGGAAACGTTAGGGGTCTCTCTCTTCTCTAAGCTCATCTTAAACTCTTCTCTTTGATATCCAGTCTGTTTCTACTTCCTGTGATGGGAAATTGGGAATTGAGAACCAATGTATGGAAAATTCTGGCTATCAAAAAGAGAAGCTACGAATAGCCCCAGAGCCTTCGGAGCCCATAACGCTCAGGATGAGTGTAAACAGGAAAGCGGTTCGGATGACAGCGACTGACTCACCATGTGCGCCTGGGACTTGTTTTGCAGTTCACCTGGCAGGTGCAATTATGTCGGCAAAGAGCGGGATGAAGAAATGACCTTCGAAGGCGGCTCTGGGCTGTGGGAGTTATGTGTGGAAACCTTATTAGACATAGGAAGCAGAGCTTCTGAAATAATAATCCAAGTGTAAAATAGCACCTCTGGATAATTGTAGCATAATACAATAGTTTTGGCAGGAAAATTTGAAAAGAAATACCGGATAAAATGTGAATTGAAATTCTACATTCTTAGAGGAAGTTCATTTAATTTCTTCAGAGTTTTCCCATTCAAAAATTCAAGAAGTTTGGTCAGATTTTAATTAGCTATGCTATACTAAGTTTCTTTGCATTATAAAAGTAAGGCCAAATATCAGGCATGGATAAACAATATGTGTTATATGTGTGCTGTGCACAAATATACTGAACTAGTAAGATGGCGCTTTGAAGTAGATTATTTATTGATGTTAATTATTTATAGAGTTTACTTTTCTTACTTCCAAAATATATTTTGCAGTGAGTACATGCATACGATTTCTTTAATAAAATACAAGTGTGTTATCTACATATACTGAAAGAAGGTACATCATCTACGCCAATATCCTAAAAAATTTAACTATTTACTTAGATGACCATTTACTTAGATGAACATGACCATGACCATTTACTTAGATCTTTCAGGCATATCTATGACAAAGAGTGGTATGCAAGTAATAATGACATCTCTGTGACCTGAAGAAAGAACCCACTGAAATTGTTCCGTAGAGATCAAACTCAAACTTTATATATCAGTTAGGCTTTTTTTTTCTTTATTTCTTGAGGCAGGGTCTTGGTCTGTATAGTCCAGGCTGATCCTAAACCCACTATGGAGCCCAAGCTGGCCTCAAACACATGGCAGTCATCCTGCCTCAGCGTCCTGAGTGCTAGGATTACAGGTATGCACCGCCACAGCCAGCTTATGTGGTGCTGGGGAATCGAACCGAGGGCTTGAGCTTGCTAGACAAGTGTCTTAACTGCTGAGCTATTCTTCCAGTCCCTACCAGCTAGTTCTTAAAACGTTTTACTGTATGTGGCCTGCTATATTAAAAGCAAGAACAGAATATTTGTGTCACTAAAGGAGATATAATCCTGTAACTGCTGCATAATAGTTAAAAGCATAAGCTTGGGGCTAGAGGAATAGCACAGGGGTTAGAGCAATTGCCTAGGAAGCACAAGGCCCTGAATTCAATTCCCCAGCTGCACATAAGGCAGGTATAATGGTATATGCCTGTAATCCCATTACTCAAGAGGCAGAGGCAGGAGGATTTGCTGTGAGTTCAAGGCTAGTTTGGGCTACACAGTGAGCTCAGAACCAGTCTTGACGACAGAGCAAGACCCTGACTCAGAACACACACACACACACACACACTCACACAGACACACTTTATTCTAATCCGCTGTCAGGTTCAATTAGCTGTTCTATAGTAACTTCATAATTCTTTTTTAAATTTACTTTTCTCTAAAAATGAAATAATAACTAGGATTTGTAGACTAAGATATACTATTTCTCTTCTAAATATTTCACATATTTTCTGTATGTTCTTAACTCGTTAACGTTAACTCTCCATAGTACTCTATGCTTGGAATTGTATCTATTAGCATTTTAAATAAGAAACCTTAAGTCCCGGGGGTGGGAGGGTCCTGCATGACAATGACAGAGAACTTGCTTGGGATGGACCAGGCCCCAAGTTCAATACCCCAGAACTGTATAATAGCTGGGCAGGGTGGCCCACATCTGTAATCATAGCACTTTGAAGGCTGAGGCAGGAGAATTGCCATGATGTGTAGGCAAGCCATGGTTACACAGTGACTTGAGGACCAGCCTAGACTACACAGAGAGGTTTTGTTTCTAAAAGAAGCAAAGAAATATGCCAAATCTGAGCAACAAAAAGAAATCTGAAGTGCAGACTAATTAGCTCACAGATATCCCACATCCTACAAGTGTAGGAGCCAGTAATTTAGTAACTACATCATGGAGCTATTGTGAAAATTGGCTATAATAATTGTTTAGGAAAATGTTTATTTTGTGGGAAGTATTATCTATCATTTTTACTATTAATAGGACAAAATAAAAATGAAACCACTTAATCATAATACAACTTAATAATATAAATGCATTATGTATTTTTGTTCCAAATACTCAGATAGTAATGAGGAAGAGATTACATGACTTGTAGTAGCACACGGTGAACCATTAGAACTAAACTAACCCTTACAATTTGGATTGATTTTTGGATGGGCAAGGAATGTGGCCACTACAGAGGCTGAAAACATCACGATCAAGGTTCAGGGGTGCAAACTACAGTGAGTTCTTCATGGGAAAAATGATATAAAATATAAGGCAAAGAAAATACCAAAGGAAGGAATTTAGATAATTTTGAGCCCAACGAGTCACTGAAGTTTAAAGTGATGTTAGCAAACTCCAGGGAAGAATATAAGAAAATTAACTCAAAACAGAACATAATAACTCCGGGCAGGGGTTTGACAGTGGAGTATGGGGGCAGACAGAGGATAGCACAGTCACCATAATGAATATGAAATACCTGGGGCTGAATTTGGAACACTGTGATATAATTTTGTGAGTTTTTTTTCCTTTGGTTTGTGTCCTTTTGTATATACATTTTCCTCACTTTTGATTAGCTCCTACCTATTTGCTTACACAAATTAATGGGTTTTATTTTAGCAGATTAGAACATGCACAGAGCACACTTAACTGCCCTCCCCCCACGGCCCTCACTATACCCTTTCCCCCACTGTCACATCTTTTGGGGGATTTTGATGCGTGTAATTCATTCTGATGACATTCATGCTCCCAATTCTGTGCCCTTATTTCTTCTTCTTCAATCTCTCTTGTCTCATAACAGTCTCCTATCTACTTTTTTGTTTCATTTTAGATTCCACACATTAGACAGGTTATGTGATATTTGTCTTTCTGAGTCTATTGTTGCCCAGATCCATACATTTTTCTACAAATGACAACATATTGATACTTTCATAGCCAAATAACAATCCACTGTGCACTGAACTTTTTGTTGTTGTTCTTTTATCTGTTGATGGGCACCTAGGCTGGTTCCACATGTTGGCTATTATTTATTGTGTCTCGGTAAACATGGATATGCAGCTATTCTTACGGAATGTTGACTTTACTTAGATATATACCAATCAAGAAGCGGCAGAGCTGGATCAAATGCTTGCTCTACTTTTCGTTTTTCTGATGAGTTTTCATGTTGCTGTCTACAGTAGCTGTACTAATTCAAGTTCCCACCAGCCGTGTAGAAGTGTCCCATTTCCTTGCTTTCTTATTAATATACATATATGTGTGTGTGTGTGTGTGTGTGTGTGTGTGTGTGTGTGTTATTCCTAATGGCAGCCATTCTGACTGGAATAAGAGATAAGAAAGAATCTCAGTGCAGTTTTGATTTGTGTTTCCTTAATGGCTAAAGATAGCATATTAGTTTGGGGTCTTTCAAAAGACAGAATTTACAGATTTTATCACGAAAAGGTCTATTAAGAAGGCTTAAAAATCTAAAGATAGAGGTGCTCCAAGATGGCTGCTCAGCCACGAAGTAGATCTCCCGTCTGGGACTGCAGAACAGCCAGTGAGGTAAGAGTCTGCTGTGGATCTCTGAAGACTGAAGCCTGAAGATAGGCAACTGAAAAGCAGCAGTGGGCAGACAGGCACAAGTAGAGACTGGAGCGAATCTGTGCTGACCATCTGCCATGTGAGCAAGTTGGCATCCGTAGCCAATTGCAAAGGCCAGAACTCTCCCAGAGGAAGAAGCTGTAGAAATTGTCCTGCTTCCTCCTTTTTATACGGTTGGAGTTCCAGTTGGCCCTCCTACATCTGGGTGGGTGTTCTTCTCTCATTGGTCAGCCCATAAATCACTCACACTCTAATCCCGGCAAGTTCTTCATCTCCAATCTAGTGCGGATGACAAATCCTAATCCTTATGGAGGTGTGGGTCCTAATTCCATGAAGTTGACATATTCCCATCAACGGACACAGATAGTAAACGTTTTTCTATATCTTTTGGCTATTTGTATTTCTTCTTTTGAGAAGTATCTGTTAAATTCTTTGACCCATTTATTGTTTTGGTATTGAACTTTTTTTGAATTCTTTATATAATTTAGATATCAATCCTTGGTCGGAAAAGTAGTTAGCAAGGATTTTCCTCCTTTTTTGTAGGTTGTTTCTTCACTGTTTTGATTTTTTCCCCTTGCTGTGCAAAACTTTTAATTTGATGTCATCCCATTTGGTGATTCTTTCTTAATTTCCTGTGCCACTGGGGTCCCATTCAAGAAGTCTTTGTGTGTGCTTACGGGTTTGGTTGTGTCCCTTATGTTTTCTTTGGCTATTTCAAATATTACTGGTCTTCTACCTAGGTCTTTCATCCATTTGCAATTGATTTTGACAGAGGGTGTGGGATATGAGATGTAATTTCAATCCTCTGAAATTATTCGGTTTTTCTATCGCCATTTTTTTTCAGGGTCTTACTTAGGGCTGATAATGAACTCCCTATGTAAACATAGCCCAGGCTGGCATTGAACTCACAACAATCCTCCTGCCTAATATTTCCAGGTGCTGTTATTACAGGCATGCACCACCACAGTTTATATGGTACTGTAGAATCGACTTGTACTTTTTAGGTAAGCACTCTTGTTGCTGTGCTGTTCCTCCAGCCCATCTATCCCCATTCGATAAAGAGGATATCTTGTGTGGTGGCACACACCTATTACTTCAGCACTCAAGAGGCTAAGGGAAGAGAAATTATGTGACTTTAAGGACAGCCACGATTACCTAGTGAGTTCAGGCCCAGCCTGGGATTCAGAGTAAGATCCTGTCTCAAAAAGAAAGAAAGAAAGAAAGAAAGAAAGAAAGAAAGAAAGAAAGAAAGAAAGAAAGAAAGATAGATAGATAGATCCCACCACCACTATCACCACCAACAACCTCAAACAGGCTATTTTTTCCTCTATTGTGTATTTTTGAACCCTGCATCCTGAATGAGATGGGTAGAGTTGTACAGATTTGTTTCAGTGTCCTGTGTTCTGCCCCAGTGGTTTATGTGCCTATTTTTATGACACTACCATGACTTGCTTTTTTTTGATGTGACTTTGTAGTAAAATTTGAAATTGAGTATTATGACTCCTCTGGCTTTATTATTATTGCTTAAGATTACTTTGGCTATTCTGTGTCTTTTGTGTTTTCATATAAATTTTAAGACTGTTTTCCTAGTGCTCTGAAGAACACAATTAGTATTCTGATGAGGGTTGTATTGAATTTGTAGATTATTTTTCATAGTGAAATTTTCATAATAAATGTCCTTTATCTATTTGGCTTGATTAATCCAAGGTACTTTGTTTTTTTTTTTTTTTTTCTAGATACAGGAAACTTACCAAATGAACCAAGAGGATACACAACACACACACACACACACACACACACACACACACACACACACACACAATCACTACAGTGATCTATAGTAAACAATGAAATTGAAGTTTAATAGAAAATCTCCCAACTAAAATTTCCCAGTTGGATTCACTGTTGAATTTATTATTAAACCTTTAGTGAAAAACTGGCACCCCTACTCCTCAAACTATTTCACAAACTAGAGAAAGCATCCTTGCTAACCCATCCTATGAGGCCATCATTACACTGACCCCAAAATCTGACAAGGACACAACAGAAAGAAAGCTACAGCCTGTGTCCTTGATGAACATAGAAGAAAATACTTCTTAACATAATTTTTGAAAGCCAGGTTCAGCAATACCTTAAAAACATCACATACCATAATGTAGTTGGCTTCATTCCAAGGCAGGAAAATATGGTTTAACATGTACAAATAAGCCAATCCAATAATCTTGATTCTATAGAAGTAGAAACATGAGTAAAAACTAAGAGACATGAGTAAAAACTAAGTGATCATCTCAATTGTCGCAGAAAAAGACCCGGACAGAATCTGACATGTTTGCATGATAAAATCTTTGAAGAATCTAAATACTGAGTGAAGGCTACTTGTGAGAAACCCACTGCCAGCATCAGTAGGAATGGGAGACAGTTGAATACATTTTCTAGAATATCAAGAAAAAGAAGAAAGTGTCAATTCCCATCACTCAGCTTCAAAATAACTCTTGAAACTTTAACTAGAATAATAAGGTAAGAAAAAGCAATGAAAGGAAAATAGAACAGGAGTCAAAATATCCTTGTTTGCAGATGGCATGGTCCTTGCCTACAAGAAGATGGTAAAAACTCACCAAATGACATTTAGAACTGATAAAGCCAGCGATGTAGCAAGATAAAACTAAACATCAAAAATCAATAGCTTTCCTATACACCAGTAATTACCTAGCTGGGAATGTAATTAGAAAAACAATTCCTTTGACAATAGCTTCAAAAAATAAAATACCTAGCGATCAATCTAATTTTGTTTTTGCATTAATGATATCCATGTACATTCTCCTTTGTGTCAAGAGTTCACAGGACATACATGACGTACTAAAATTGAGGATAATTTAGCAAGAGAACTATTCATGAAGGCATTAAGGGAAAACCAAGAATGAATTGAGCAACATTCCCACTTAGTTATCCCAGAGAATATATTTTGGAGAAATTAATAACTTTACCCAAGCCTACCACAGCTTGTGGAAGGCAGGATTAGCAAACATCATACCACAGATAGTGTCATTTCAGTATTTCTTGCTTCTGAGACATTTTGATATCCTATCAACCTACCACTGACCAAAGAGGCATTAAGAAATTGGAATCTTTACAATAAGTGTTACTTTAAGGATGTCCTGAGACTTGCATGGTGGTGGCATTGACAAAAGACTTGTTTTCAAGCTGATGTCTTCTGCCGACTCACCATTTTCAAAGGCTCTTTCGTTTTTAATGAGATGAGACTTTTCCCTTTTATGTGTCTTTTCCATAGGATAATAATTTGGTCATCATCTCAGTATTTTAACAGGGATATTGTAAAACTTCCCACATGATACACTTTTAATTCTATTGCGAAGGATTATGGAATTGGAAAGTGAAAGCAAAATCATGTTGACAAACGTGTGGTGCATGAGAGCCCCAAGCTGGCACACTGCCCCGCTCTGAGCAGAAAGCAGGCTGGTGGGGGAGTTGGTAGAATAGGTAAAATTAAACACAACTGAATTTCTTTTTACATTGTAGAACTCAGCCTCCCGCGCCAAGCCAAGTCAGCCACCCACACTATTTAATATTTTCCATCTGGTCAATTTTACAACTTTGAAAACAGTGACAAACTGATGTATAACATAGTGCTTAATATATTAGATGAGTTACAAATAATCCAGGAGAATTTTAAGGCAATATTAACACTACTTGTACATGGATTAGTTACTGCTAATAGTGACAATTGTTTCCCACTGTCCGCTAAATATTGCATTTCTCTTTCTTATCTTCCTGTATATATTAATATTTTTATTGTGCAGATTCTATATTTTATAAAACATCCTTTCAAAATATTTAGAAATAATGTGCGGTCTTTTGTTTATTTTGTTTCGGGACAGGGTCTCACTCTGTAGTCCAGGCAGGTCCTGAACTCATTTAGCCCAGGGTGGCCTCAAACTCAGCACAACTTCCTGCCTTCCCTCTCTAAGCAGCAGGAATAACACTGATGTGTAATGCCTATCTAGCTTATTTTTTATGTGGTGCTGGGGAATTGAACCTAGGGCTTTGTACATGCAAGGCAAGCGCTCTCACCATTGAGCTACTCCTCAGGTCCCTAGAAATAATATTTAAAATGACAATACATGAACTGAGCATGATGGTACATGCCTATAATCCTAGCACTCACGTAGGCTGAGATACAAGGCTCACAGCAAGCTCAACCCCAGCCTGAGTAACTTAATGAGACGATATCAAAATTAAAATATAAAGTAGGCTGGGAATGAAGCTTCACGTGAAGGCCCTGGGTTTAATCCCTCACATAAAAAAATTAAAATAGGGTAATCTCTCTCTCCCTATGTAATTATGCCCAAATATGTGTTATATTTTAGAAATGTGGATAGGTGGATTTATAGAAAAATGGAATAACAAATGCGGAACTGTGGTTAGAGAAATAATAACTCTATATATTGTAAATTAAAGTGCTAGTTGTACACTGTTTTTTATCTTAGAAAGAACACTGACATAATATTTTATGTTTATAGCAGGTGAATATGCATTTTAGTATGTTTACTTTTTAAAATAAACTTTACTTCAGAGCCATTTGAGACTCAGACCGAAATTGCAAGAGCACAGAGTTTTCATATATTAACTTCCACTTCAAATTTACCTTTTTATTATTTTACATTAGCCTGATATATATCTTATAATCAATTCATTCTGATTTCTTTTACTTTATCTGGTACACTTCTTACCAGTTCCTACAGGCCAACCATTATGCCATATTACATTTATTTATTTATTTATTGAGACACTGCCTCACTCTGCAGTTCAGGCTGGTCCTGAACTCACTATGGAGCTCAGGCTGGCCTTGGACTCAGGCAATCCTCCTCCCTCAGCCTCCCAAGTGCTGGGATTACAGGTGTGCGCCACCACACCCAGCTTATGTGGTGCTGGGGAACCAAACTTGGGTACTTAGCACTTTACATAGCGCTTTCTAGGCAAACGCTTTATCCGCTGAGCCATTCCTCCAGCCCCCATGTTACATTTTTAGTTGTCAAGTCTTTTTAAGCTTCTCTTGGCTGTAAGAGTTGATAATTTAATTTTTAGCCATAAAGAAATGATCAAACTATTTTGAAACCCCTTCAGAATCCAAGAGCAGAGTTTGTAAGAGAAAGTAAGAAATGATACTTAGCGTTGTTGCCTATAATTTTTTATTGGTGTCTTTTGCAGATCATATTTAGATAGAGTTGGATTCTACCTCTCTGAATTCCTTTGTTTTACTGGAGAAGTGTTATGGCACTAGTCCTGAACTTTACCTACATGTTAGCATTACCTGGGTAGCATCAATGAACCAAGAAGCGTAAGTTCCACCCACCATGAATTAGGTAAGAATCTTGAATGTGCACCCAGGAATGGAGGCAGTGGTTGATATGCCTTCTGGTGGTACCACTAACCAGCCAGAGTTGGGAGTGAACGCTGTAGGGTTTGAATCTTCTGTCCAATTTACATCATTTGTCTGAGAATGAATGTGAGTCTACTTGACAGGTATCGGGTTGAT
>PVKB01006449.1:0-61711 GCA_004027205.1 Ctenodactylus gundi | reverse complement strand
GAGAGAGAGAGAGAGAGAGAGAGAGAGAGAGAGAGAGAAGATAGATAGATAGATAGATACAGTACTATGCTCAATCCCAAAAACTTGGGAAACTAATGTACCAAATTTAAGTCCTAAAAAACAAGTTCAAAATCAACTCTCCCAAAAAACATATACATATTCAAGCAGACTTACAAAAAGTCTGTTGTTACATTTCCAAAAGTATCAAGTCTTTACAAATAAATTTTTATTCTAAAGAGAATGCTTAAAATGAATCTGTTAATGCGAAGTCAGTATCAACTATAATGTAAAAGGCTGTAGCAAGCCGGAAATGCAGCACAGTGGGTAGGGAGTGTCCCTAGCATTTCACAGAGCCCTGGGTTCAGTTCCTGAAGAGGGAATGCCCATGGGAGAGTCTTCACTTTCTCTCAGTCACCATGGAAATCACCCAGGGAGGTCTTCCACAAACAGTGGACTTGTGTTTTATGCACTGTCAACATTAACATTCTTTTAAAGTATTTAAGTATAAGGAATAGCTACCTCTCCAACACACTCTGGACTTGGGGAAAATTAACTGGTTGAAATATGACTTAACCACAACAACACACAGTTTACTTGAGATCTTCGGTATTCACATTCAAACTTTTATTTACCTCAACTGCTCTAACAAGGAAAGAAGCTAGAGAACAGTCTCTTCACTTGGGGTGAGAAGGTATACCACTGTAATATCATACCTGATTAATCAATTCAGTTAATGGGGTGACTATAATACTCCACAGTCTCCAAAGATGCTCCTTGCTTTCCAAATGCTTTGCATTCTGACTAATAACATTTAATACTGAATCACTAAAAGCTAGTGGTGAAGTTGGACCAGAAAGTACACAGCCTACAAGTGTTTCCAGGCTGAGAAAAAACCTGAAGAAATAAAATTATAGTCAATGTAAACAACTTTTGCAAGAAAATCAATTACACATTAACAAAACCCCAACAGTAACTGCCCATGAAACATGAAATGCTGACACTCCAGTTCTTACTTGAACTTTTAAAATTAAAACTATGAAATACCACATATAAAATAATCTTACTCATTACATGCAATTTCCAACACAAGTCTCAAGCTATAGTAGAAACTTACCTTTCATCTGCTACACCACATTCCAAGAGATTAGTTTTGAAAATTAACTGGATTAAAAACAAAGCTGGAGTTCCCTACAAAAGAAAAAGAGGAAAACAAAGAAAATGAAGTGAATTTTCAGGGTTAGAAAGTGTATTTGTTTTCTACAACCAGTAAGAAATACAAACATTTTAGGCACGAAAAAATTTACTTAGCATTTCATACAATGACAACACCAAGCTTTATTTCCAAAAATTATACACTAAAACCAACCTCATTATGCTCTTAATCACAGCTGCACTGGATGTCAATAAGTTAATGATTACAGTCGAGGCAAAAAAAGCATTGATCTAGTACTTGGCCCACAATGCCCACACCATGCTGGAAGTATCTGTTACATTATTATTGTCCCTAAACCTTCAGAATCTGTGAAGGCAACTGGCATTATGTAAAAATCCTTTTGGAGGCCATTATTTAATCTACATAAATACTTGCATATTTTGACACTACCATATTTGTTTAAACTGTGTATCAGTTTTTTCTTTAGCTGGTGAATAAACTTTTAATCTAGTAATCACAGAATTTTACAAGCTCAGTGTCACTTTTTCTGAGACAAGGTCTCACTCCGTGGCCCAGACTGCTCTCGAACTATGCTGTCCAGGATGGCCTCGGTTCAGGAATATGCTCTAGCCTCGGCCTACCAAGTGCTAGGATTACAGGCCTATACCACCACGCCCGGCCTATATAGCACTGGGTAAGTGAACCCAGTCAGGGCCTTATGCGCACTGCGCAAGTGCTTTAACTGCTTGCTGGGCTATTCCTCCAGTCCACGTCACCTTCATTTTTGAGACAGGGGTTTCACTCTGTAGCCCAGGCTGGCCTTGGACTCATGGCAACCCCCCTGCCTCAGCCGCCAAGTGCTACTGGGGAATGAAACTCAGGTACTTTAAGCACTGAGCCATTTCTCCAGCCCTCATGTCACCTTTTTGAAAAATACAAAAATTTAAGGAACTTTTTCTTGGCCAATCTTTGTCATATTACATTTAAGATACTTGCATTAAGAATATCCATATTAGCAACCTGATATGCTGGTGAACCTAATACTTTCTGAGGAAGTCCTTTAATTGTAATTTCCATGAGGACCTAAAAAAAAAAAGGTTTCATAGTAGTTAGCTATAGAAACATCGTTACTTGGTAAAATTTTTGCCTACTAGTGCTAACTAAATTGTAACAATTCATTATAGGCAATGCTTACTCATTAGTGCAAACATATTCATTGCCATCTATACTTCTGTGTATTTTTAAAAATTCAAATATATAAACAAAGGAAGAAAAGTTACTAAGTCTTTTACCTCTATGGATAATCACTGCTTTCAGTTTGAAGGGTATTTTCTTAGAGCTTCTAAATTTCACTATGTTTATATAGAGATTGATAAGATGAGTACCTGCAACTTTATTATTCAACCATTTTCAGAACAATGGACTTAATTTTATTCCAATTTCTTAAATGTCATAAAAGCAATGACAGTAATTTTAGTGAAATTTTACAAGCTCTCCTTTGAAGCCCACGTTGATAAATGCCAGGAGCATTTACTTTGCTCCCAACCCATAGTCCTTTTTATCCATCAACTCAGTTAATGATTAGTTGTATTTTCTCACTACAAATGAGCCAAAGCGAAGTCAAAGCGCAGACAGACTGCCCAAATTCACACAGCTACTAAAGACGTAGGGGGTCAGCTCCTCTACTCTGCAGCTGACGCAGCTAACCCTGCCATCCTATTACACAAAAGAAGACTCGGAAGGAATGGCAACTTCAATTTACTTATATCCAACTCATCTGAGGAGGCTATTATATTCACATCTCGTTTTTATTCCACTATGGGTCTTAAACATTATTAGTGGCCATTTAGATTTTCTCAGTTAAAAGGTCATATCCTTTACCCTGTTCTCTGTACAGCTGGCTTTCAAATCATGACGGGAGATTTTTACAGTTGTTCTTATTCATTTATCTTATAAAGGTTTTACGGAGTCTAAAATCAAAAGAATGGCATTTATTACAGAACTAAAGTACAGACACTCAATATAAGAATGTCTGCTCATAGTGTTACCTGTATAAATTATCAATATAAAACAACTTCAACGTAAGATTTAAAAGTCCCATTTATAGATATACTTACAAGTGTTTTTGATACAGGAAATACTTCTGACTTCACTATGCCTTCCAAAGATTTTAGTAGGAGGGTCAGTACTTCAGAACCTGGTCTCTCTTTTTTATTACCTATCAAAAAGATAAAAATGGGAAGAATGTATATTCCTAAACATGTATTTTAACATGTGAAAATATTTAGAGAACTATGAAAATTAACATTTTGCTATATAATTTTTTACTAAAAAAGGGCTTTCCTTAAACATTATTTTATTTAAACTTGCAGCCATGCGCAACTTGAAGCCGCCCATATTTTAGCCATGGTTCCTGAAGAGGAACTATCTTACACTATATGCAAAATAATAAGAAATTGTTATTTGTGTAGTTAAAAAAATACACTTATATACAACATAGTTAAAGTGCAGTGTATAAATATTAAATCTCCCTAATATTTTGGATTAAATCACATGCAAATACTCAATAAGAAATTATTTGGGTAGTTATAAAATACATTTATATATAAGACAGTTAAAGTGCTGTATATAAGTATTAAAATTTCCCTTAACATTTTGGATTAAACCACATGCAAAATACTCAAGAAATTGTTTGTATAGTTAAAAAAATACAATTATATATAACATAGTTAAAATGCTGTGTATAAATATTACCTCTCCCTTAACATTTTGGATTGTAACATTAAAAAGAGCAAACAAATGACAGCCCACAGGGTGCCATGCTTAAGATTAGTCTTGATATTCTAATGTTACAAAAAAAATTTAAATTTCACATAGTAAACTGAACAATTTACTGGATGCTATAAAAACCACCAGGTCACTGTAACAGTCTTACCAGATTCGGTAACTGAGTTCACCAAGCTAATTAGTTCCTTCCAGACAGCATTGACAACTGTGTCTGTTAAACAAAGAATTTTCAATTCAGTACGTATGACTGCAAAGGTTCTACCTCTCTTTTTTTTTTTCTGAGACAGAGACTTGCTCTGTAGCCCAGGCTTGTCCTGAACTCACTCTCTTTTGCATACTAAGAAAGAAAAAAAAAGAAAGGAAGACAAGCAACATTTAATAATTTGAGTATAATTTTTCCTTCAAAATTCATCCCTGTATTGTTTATAAAACTAGCTCAATTTTGCTTACAGAAATTGAATCTGTTTCCTAAAAAAAAAAAACAATGTTAACAATGGGTCACATAACTCAAGCCTAATTTTTATCTTTATCCCCTCTGTATTTTCTGTATTAACTACTCATCATTCTTGGGGAAGAACAATCAATATTCAGAACATGACTCATTTTCTTAACAGCTAAACACTGAAGTATTGAACTTTAAAAATTCCTCAATTGTTGACAAGCAGTAAGAACAGGGATCTATTAAATGCAGGTGAGAGGCCACACAGCCCAGGCATGACTTTTGGCCCCATCACTTACTAATGCGATTTTGTGCAAGTCATTTACTTCCCTGTATAAGTCAGATTCTTCATTTGTAAACGAGACAAACACAGAAAGTTGTTTTCAGAACTAATTAACGTAAAGTTTTGGGGGGGCATAATCTGGCCACATGACAAGAACCACAGCAGAGCTGGCTTTTTGTTGTATGGTGTCAGCATCTCACATGGTTTAAGTGCTCCACCTTACTACATGCCTACAGCAAATATATGCTATTTTATCTTCTTGTAAAACACACATTTCGACAAAGAAAAATATTCCTCTGGAATAATTACCCGAAGCATCTTTTCCAACTGCAACAAAGCTGTCGTGAACAGCGGTAATTAATGTATGTGCATGTTTGGAAAAAAATGAAGGGCTGCTGATTAACGGATATTCCAGTGCTTCTAAAAGGAGAACAAAAGACAGTCATTTAAAACACCAGACTTAATGAAGTCAAGTCCTCAATGTAAAATTCTAGCCAGGTCTGGTGTTGCAGGCTTATAATCTCAGCACTCTGAAAGCGTAAGGCAGGGGAATCTCAAATTCAAGCCTCCCAGGGGAAACTTAGCAACTTATCTCAAATAAAAAATAAAGAGGCTCGAGATGTATACAGTAGAGTATAGGTCCTGAGTTCAACCTCTAGCACTACAGAAAATATAAACGTAAAAATAAACGTTTAGATGCGCTGAATAAAATTTTTAATTAAAAACACTTAAAAATTACACAATTACAGAACTGAGCTACCGTAAAATAAAAAGACTTCGCACAATGACATGACCAAATTTTAGATTGCTGTAGTACTAGGAACTGTACTAGTTACTATTATTTTTCTTTTGGCTTTGATTAAAAGATAGTTTTGCCAAGTTAAGTTGCTAAACTCAGCTCAAACATGCAATCTTTCTGCCTCCACTTCTTAAAGTGCCAGGCTGGATTACAAACCTGCACCACCAACCAATCTTAGATTGTTTTAATAAATGGAATGACAAAAAAAAAATACCTAAACTCAATACAAGTTTGTATTGCTTAGCAAAATCCAAGACTCCTGGACCCAACAAAAAATGAAGCAGCATTTCAAGTCCTAAAAGTTGTATGGAAGGGATTGCAGCCATTCCACCTAAGTTTGAAGTCAAATTCATCCGTGGAGTTACAGCAACTCCATATGGGGAAGCACCTTCAAGAAAACAGAAAGGTCAACTTACACAGTTTTATACTAGTGTACCTTTAAACACAATTTACATCGAGTTAATCCATACCTTAAAATTCATAATATGCAGCTCTTTCTCAGCTTAAACATAAAAAATGTACAAGACTGAGAATAGTTAGCAAAAAAAGACAAACACTTCTAAGTACATACTAAGGCATACTTCTTCTATCTGCTGTTTTTAATCAAACCTCTAAACGAGACTAGAATTTGTTTTTTCATGACATGTTACACAGGGTGCCTCAAAAGATGCCACATAGAGGAATAACGAGAAAGTGAAACTATATGTACCTTTAATTATAAAATATTCATTACAAAATTTTACAAAATACTGTTTTGGTCATCTCTTTCTACATACAAAAATATTAAATATAAATGCAATGCTTTCTTCCTACATACGGCGACTTTTAGAACACACTGTATAAGTCTTTCTGAGTTTGTTAGAAAACTCATGCCACAGTGAATAAACATTTTTCAACTACAACAAGATGCGTAATACAGTACCAAAGCCAGGCATGGTGGTTCACAATGGCATGTCAAATTTGAAGCCAAACTGGGTAATTTACTGAGACTCTACCTCAAAAAAAAAAAAAAAAAAAAAGCAGCAAAGCCAGATGCAGTAGCATACACCTGTTAATTCCAGCAGACTAAGGCAGGACATTCTAAACTTCAACCCCAACCTGGACAATGTAGCAATTTAGTCAAATCTTTTGTTTTGGCTTTTTTGGAGACAGGATGTCGTTGAGTAATCCAAGTTGGTCCTGAACTCCCTATGGAGCCCAGGATGGCCTTGGACTCAGGGTAATCCTCCAGCCTCGGCCTCTGGAGTGCTGGGATTGCAGGCATGTGCCACCACACCTAGCTTGAGATCTGTTCTTAAAACAAAACAACGCAGGCTGGTAAGCCCAGCACTCAGGGAGGCTGGCAGAACCAAAGCTGAAGTCCAGCCTAGGCAGCCTAGCAACTCAGAAAAACCCTTTCTCAACAATAAAAAATAACCTGTAATCCCAGTACTCAGGAGGCTTAGACAGGAAGATTGCCGTTAAGTCCAAGGCCAGGCTGGGCTACAGAGCTAGACCCTGTCCAAAAATAAACGAACAAAAAAATTAGCTGGGGATACAGTTCAGTTGTAATGTGCCTGCCTAGCCCTGGATTGAATCCAGTACGAACACCAAAAAAGTCCAAGTGTGTGCACGTGTGTATGTGCATGTAGATTTTTTGATAAGGGATCCAAAAATTATGAGGTGCTTCATTTCAGATGACATATACCAGACAAAAAAGTCTTCAAAGCCTCTTCAAAAAAAAAAAAAAAAAAAAAAAAAAAAAAACAAACATCTCTCCTTACCTTTGTGAATAGGAGTCACAGGACTTAATCCTGGAGGAGGAGCTGCACGAGTTGAATGTGGTGAAGAACTGAAATCACTGCTTATTGTGTTCTGAATCAGAGGCACACAGACCTATTAAAGTGAAAGAATGCAAAAGTTTACAAACTGTTGAGCTGTGAGATTTTTTAAAGCCCATTCCGCTTCTTTTTTGGTGCTGAGGAAGAACCCAGGGCAAGCACAAGCTTAATAAGCACATACTCTTAACACTGAAGCCGCACTCTCAGACAAGTATCAATTAAGACAACTTAAAGCTCATTTCTATAATACCAGCATCATTCTTTAACTATTTCAATTAATTTACTGAACAATTAGTCAATTAGAAATTTCAAATAGTAGAATGATGCCAATTACATACTAATATTGCCCCCTTTCAATCGGTCAATGTTACATCAAGTTTACAATCTTTCAAGGAAAAAGTGAGAACTTTTGAAAGCACTAAGTCAAGTGCTAAGTACCTGACTTCGATTCCCCAGCACCACATAAGCCAGGTATGGTGGGGCATGCCAGTAATAGGAGCACTTGGGAGGCTGAGGCAGGAGGATTACCCTAAGTCCACAGCTGGACTGGGCTCCATCGTGAGTTTAGGACCAGCCGGGGCTATAGAGCAAGACCCTATCTCAATAAAATCAAAAAAAGAAAACAGAGTACTCCTCCTGGTTTGCAGTTGTTTAGATGAAATATAAGATAGCTACTATAAAGGCAGGCAGAGTGGCACATGCCTGTAACCCCAGCACTCAAGAGGCTAAAGTAGAAGGCCAAGAGCTGCGTAACAGCCTGGGCAAACTAGGGAGACAGTATGAAAATTAAAGTAAAAAAAGAGAGGCTGCTGCTCAGTGGTAGGGCTGCTTGTCTAGCATGTGCAGTTCCCTCAGAAATACGAAAACTGAAAATAAAAAGAGGAGGACGGGAAGGAATTCTACTGTAGATCCAAAAGTAAAAAGGTCAAATTATCAACTATTTTTTTAACTGTAAAAATATTGAAAATCAGGTATAGGATAAATTGTGGGAAAAAAGGTTTAGACACGATGAAAGTTTTTCTTTTTTTTGGGGGGTGGGGGGTGAGGTGGGTGGAGAGAGGTTCTCACTCTGTAGCCCAGGCTGGCCTTGGACTCACAGCAATCCTTGCCTCATCCTCCCAAGTGCTAGGATAACAGGCATGCGCCACCATGCCCCAACTTATGTGGTGCTGGGAATTGAACTCAGGTTCTTAGCACTTAGTACTTAGGGCAAGCTCTTTAACCTCTAAGCCACTCTTCTAGCCCCAAAGTTATTACCTAAATGATAATAAAGGAATGCATTAAGTCTTTTATCAATTAAAAAACACAATAGAAGAAAATGATAGCCTAGAAAAGAGAAATAATAGTTAGAACTGATCCAATTTGTATTTACCCTATGTAGCACTAGAAAGCCCAAAATAACCTTGAGCACAGAGCACACAGTAATCCTCTGTCTCAGCCTCCCAGGCACCAGGATTACAATCATGCACCACCATGCTTAGATTATATGCATAAATTAAACCCAGGGCCTTGATCCTAGGCAAGTGCTTTAACCACTAAGCTATACCCTGTGCCCTACATTGCTATCACTAAATCCTGACACAAATTTCCTTTTAAAAAAAAATGTATACTTCTGGGCTGGAGAAATGGCACAGTGGTTAAAGCTCTTGCCTTGCAAGTCCAAGGCTCTGAGTTGATTCCCCACCACCACATAAAGCTGGTAACGGTGGCACACGCCTGTAATCCCAGCAGTTGGGAGGCTGGAGCAGAAGGATATCACTGAGTCCAAGGCAGTCTGGAGTAGCACTAGAAAGCCCAAAATAATATTGAGCACAGAGCACACAGTAATCCTCTTGCCTCAGCCTCTTGAGCAACAGGATTACAATCACGGCCACAGACGGAGATCCCATCTCAAAAAACAAAACAAAAATCCATGCTTCTGGGGCAACCCACCTGGGAACCCCTCCCAGAGACTGGGATTTTTGATGCCCATTGTCCTCTATTTCTAAATAAAGGCCTGTTATTTTACACCCTAAAAAAAAAATCCATGCTTCTAAGCAAGTCTGGTGGTGTACACCTATAACCCCAGCACTCAGAGGCTCAGTCAGAAGGATTGCTGAGAGGTTGAGCCTATCCTGGGCTACAAAGTGAGTTCAGGGGACTGGAGGAATGGCTCAGCAGTTAAAGCGCTTGAGCAAGTACTAAGTCAAGCACGAAGTACCAGAGTTCGATTCCCCAGCACCACATAAGCTGGGTGTGGTGGCACACGCCTGTAATCCCAGCACTTGGGAGGCTGAGACAGGAGGATTGCCGTGAGTCCAAGGCCAGCCTGGGCTCTGAAGTGAATTCAGGACCAGCCTGGACCACAGAGCAAGGCCCTGTTTCAAAAAAAAAAAAGAAAAGAAAGAAAGAACAACAACAACAAAGTGAGTTCAGGACCAGCTTGGACTACAAAGAATTTGTCTCAAAAAAAAAAAAAGCTTCTAGATGATTAAAAAGGCTTATTATAGATGTCCAGTTGTCCAGTTCAACCCAAAAGTTCTTTTATATATGGTCGATTAATACACAGCAAAAGTAACACCAAAAAATTAAGACTGGTAAGAATTTAAGAGCACAGTAATTGAACATACATGAAGCGTTAAGATTATAGTACCTGTTCAAAATTAGCAGGGAGATGAGGTCCCAATCTAATCAGTAAATACCACCAGACTTCCAGTTTTGTTAACGCTAGAGTTTCTGTTCTCACATGAATGGAACTCAAAGGCTGCATTAACAACTTGAGTCTTTTTGCACTGCACAGTATATCTGAAAAGAAAATAAGCATACAGATAAAAAGATTAGAGATGAAGATTAAATTTTAAATGAACTATTAGTAAACTTTTTAATACAGCAAGAAAATAGGTTTTAATACAAACTAAATCATCAGATTGGTCTTGCTTTATCTAAAATTTTCACTTTGAGAAACTCCAGTACAACTAAAACAAAACCCTCTACAGGAATATTAGAGCTATGTGTCAGAGATAATTTTTCCCACCATGTGGTATTTAGCAATATGTACAATATTTTGATCGCTGTAACTGAAGGAATGCTATTACCTACTGTGTTAAAACCGAGGATGCTGCCTACCTTCGTAAAACAGTCCCTAGCAAGAAATTATCCAGGCCAAAATGCCAAAAGTGAAAAACACTGTCTTGTTTTACTTTATATTCTCATTAACTCTGACAAAAAAGTAGAGAGCACAACTCTCTAATCCCAGCTATTCAGGAGGTTGAGAGGCAGGTGCATTACAACTTTTCCAGCAAACCTACATAATTTAGTGAGACTATGTCTGAAAAAAATAATAAGGTCTGGTGATGCAGCTCATTTTTACAACACCCCTGGATTCAACTTCCACTGTAAGAGGACAGGGAGATTGACAGGCATCGTAAGAGTGCCTGTCTCTTACATGACAAACTCTGGATTCAGAGGCCCAGAATCTGCGCCCCCAATACTACACCTCCACCTCCACCTCCACCCACACCCACACCCACACACAATGTGTTTTTAAAAAATTTTGTCATACTAGGAATTGAGTCTATGGACTTCAAATGGCCTGAGTTACAGTCCCAGGCCATTTTTGATTTTGAGACAGGGTCTCACACTATGCCACTAAGTTGCCTAGGCAGGGCTTGAAATTGTGATCTGTTGCCTCACCCTCTGTTGTGGTTAGGATCTGGAGTGTCCCCCCAAAAGTAGCATGTATTTTAATGGAAACATGTGATGTTGGTGGATTGGGGTCTGGTCTGGAGGGGTAGATTACAGTTAAGTTAGGATTAAGGGTGTGTAGTGGCCACACCTGGATGCAAGAGGGACTAATTACTGGGCGGAGACGTGAAAGGATACATAAGCTGCACCTGCCTTCCTTGAGGACTGGGACTAGTCTCAAGTAGCCTCAGCTTGTCTTCCTGTTTGTCTGGGGAAGCTGCCTCCACCTCTCTCTCTCTGCCATGTACTTCGATTGTTGCCGGCCACCCCTAAATGGACTGTGACTTTCGAGACTGTGAGCTAAAACAAACCTTTCCTTTCCTAAGTTTGTGGGTGTTGGGTATTGAGTCACGGCGATGAAAAAGTAAGACACCCTCCAAAAGCCCTATGATTATAGGCCTATACCACCAGGCCAGCTCAAGATACCATTTCTTAAATCAGCTGGTAATTTTTATATCAAGTACCACTACTGTTGAGATCAAAGATTATTCTGGAAAGGAAAACAGATCTGTGTCTATTCGGTTCTACTTAGCTTAACAATATCGGTTTACTCATAATTCAACAGTCAAATGAAACACATATAAATAGGGCTGGGGATACACAAAACTAAGAAATTCAAGTCTTTTAAGACCTTGAATCTGACCTTGTGATCCTCCTGCCGCAGTCACCCACAACCCTAGAATTACAGTCCTATGCCACCGGGCCTGGCAGCGTAAGTCCTATCATCCCAGTATCCTGGAATGCTAACAAATGGGGACCAGAGCACAGGAGGAGCAGATCACAAGTTTCAGCCCAGCTTTGGCTACTTAAACACACAGTGTGTCAGAATAAAAATGGGCTGGGAATATATAGCTGGCTGCGGAGCCTCAATCCCCAGTATCCATCTCCCTGCACTCACACCCAAGAGAACTGCAGCCAGCCCCAGTCATGCTGTCCTGCAATGCTAGCACCTTAGGAGGCTGAGGCAGGAGAATTACAAGTTTGATATTAATGATATTCAATAATGTTTAAGTTCTATTTTCAGGGGCTGCAGGTGTAGCTCAGCAGTTAAAGTGCAATTACCCAGAACCACATAAGGTAGGTGTGGAGGTCTGTAGGTACAGTCCTGTAACCCAATACTTAAAGAATGAGGCAGGAGGATTACCGTGAGTTCACAACCAGCCTGGGCACAGAGCAAGACCCTATCTCCAAAAAAAAAGGTAAAATAATATGAAATGAATCCTATTCTCACTACTAATTTACTCCCGGTTCCCTTAAAACTAAGTTCAAGATATCTAAGTTTCATTATGAAATTTAAAGAATTAGAAAAGCTTCATTATTTAATTTTAAATAAAAAGTAAATTGCACTCAGAGGAAATAAAGACTTTAAATTATTTACATACCTGGATTTAAAGCAAAATTATCTATTAAGCTCTTCCAAGCAATGAAAGCTATTTTTTTAATCACAGGTGCTCCACTACGAAATCCCATTTCTTCCAACTGTAGCAAAGCATTGATGAAACTACCACTTCGATGCAAGGTCTAAAAGAAAGACCATCAAGAACTCACAGATCCACATTACACAAAATACAGGCATTATTTTCACTATTTTATCCAGTTATTCCCTTTCTAAATGCTCTGAGGAATTCATAACCAACAGGGAGACAAAAGACACCACATATAAACCACAGAACTTATGGGGGCATAGTTCTGAAGTTTAGAGTGTTAGCCAGGGCTGGAGAAATGGCTCAGTGGTTAAAGGCTTGCCTAGCAAGCACTAAGTCAAATACTAAGTACCCAAGTTCCACACCACATAAACCAGGTGTGGTGGTGCATGCCTGTAATCCCAGCACTCGGGAGGCTGAGGCAGAAGGATTGCCAAGAATCCAAGGCTAGCCCACGCTCTTATTATGAGTCCAGGACCAGCCTGGGCTACAAAGTGAGACCCTCTCTCCAAAAAAAAGTGTTAGTTTAACAATCACAAGGCCCTGGGTTCAAATACTCATCACCACATAAAATGGCTGTGGTGGGCATGCCTGTAATTCCAGCAGGACAGCCCTGAGTTCAAGGCCACCGTAGGCTGCACAGTGAGCTCACGAACAGCCTGGACTATATAGTGAAAGACATTGCCTGACACACACCACAAACACACACACACCCCCACATACACACATGATCTCAAAATACAAAGCTAAGTAGACAATACATAACACAGAACACTTTTACAACAAAGAAAATTAGGGCAACAGGTAAGCTCTGAATCATATCAAAGTAATACCAAAGAAAAGAGGTACATGTTTAAAATACTTGGGACCAGCAGATTTCAGAATATTTACATATACATAAAATGTAAGATTAGCCTGGGGCAGAACCGAAGCTTAGACACAAAAGTGACTTTTTTCATAATTACCTTGGGTACACAGAGCCTACAATAATTTTGCACACAATTTTCCACGCACCTATGATCTGACTGAACTTGTCACATAAGATCAGAAGTGGAATTTTCTACCTCTCAGGTCAAATAAAAGCACCAAAACTTTTGGACTGGAGCATTATGGGCTTCATTTTAGAGATGCCCAACCACTTACCAATATAAAACACGATCAATGGTACAAAAGAAGATGTTATAACTTTGGAGGGGAAAAAAAACTTCTCAGCCAGATTTAAATAGGTATACTAAAATAAGACATGCCATCACACATGAAAAAGAGACGCAGAAGAAAATAACACTATCTTGCTTTCAAAAATGACCCGGCCCCCCCCAAAAAAAAACAGCTGGGTGTGATGGCACATGCCTTCTAACCCAGCAATGAAGAGTATGAAGCAGGCCTGAGGCACACAGCGAGACTGTTTCAAGAAAGGGAGTGTGGGGATACAGAATAGAATGGTGGTACATGCCTATAACCCCAGCACTTTGAGAGGCTGAGGCAGCAGGATCACAAGTTCAATTCCATCTGGTCAATTTAGTAGTATTTGTTCTCAAAATTGAAAAATAAGGCTTTGAGATATAGCTCAGTATGAAAGTCCAGGGTCTAACCTCCCATACAAAAACAAAACACAACAAAAAACACCTCACAGATTTTTAAAAATGTATTATATAGTACACAAAATTATACATTTTTATGTAACCAGCAGGTTATGCAGTAAGATGACAGCATCACCACATAAGCTAGACACAGAAAGTCCAATGTTCTGTAATTATACGAGATACCTGGAATAATCAAATTCATAAAGTAGAATAGGTAAGGTTATGAAGCACTAAAAAGAGAAGGTACAGTAAAATGCATAGTTCTTACTGGGGGTGATGCAAAGTTTTGAGTACAGACAGTGGTGATCTTTACACAACATCAAGAATTTATTTACTACCACCAAATTACACACTTAACAGTGGTTAAAATACTTATATTTACTGCAATAAAAAAGTAGCCTTTTACTCTAAAAAAATCAGCTTAGGTAGTATTTAATTTTCATTTTTTTACTTCCAATAAAGTCACCATAAATACTTCAATTAGCAAATAAAGAGGCCATCACCCTTACAGGTGATAGTTGGGTTTGCATTTCTGGTCATGGAACTTTCATCAACTACTCGATACATAACCTTGTTCTATGTTTCTCCTTTTAAAGAAACCGTATTTAAAATACGTTCTCGTTTTCTCACCATTGAACTCAAAGCAACAGCACTTATGCCAGAACAAAGGTTATTTCACACATCACAACTTCCTGTGCTTAGGAACACTGGCTCTAGACTGCACGTAAGCCTTTTACTTGATGGCATTGTTAAACAATAAAGTCAACCAGAAAAAGCACGGAAAAAAGTAAAACTAAATGGATCATGAAAGGGTACACTTACAGTATGAAAGTTAAAGAAAAAAAGAGTGTCATCTTGCTAAAGCTTTCCTGAGAACATGTACTTTAAGGGATTCAAATGCTTTACCTTACCGCTCTGCAATTCTACAAAGTACATAACAAAAAAGTACAGGTACAGAGTTTATAAATAATGTGTAGATCAAAATAAAAAAATAGAAGTCAAATATGAGTATCAGGGATGGACTGAACTAAGGAAAGTTAAAAAAAATTGCCTGGCATATAGAAAGAAAAGTGCAGATCACACAAGGATCAGACATCTGGACAAGATGGAGGAAGAGCAGGAGTTGTACTAAGTGGCTCCTGATGGGCTCATCCAAAAAGCTGTGATAGAGTTAAACTACCTGCTCAACTTGGCCTGGAAAGGGAACAGAGCTCCCGAAACTGAGAGGCCAGAAGAGGTTAGAAATCTGAAGATGCTTTCAGAGGCTGAAGAACACACCAGCACTGAAGTTGCTCCAGGCTGCCTGGGAAGGGCCGGCCAAAGGTAACATTGAGAAGCAGCAGCCACAGACCATGGTGAACCCACGCCTCTAGAAACAAGCATGGGTCCTGCAAGGCAACAGCCCAGCTCAGGCGAAGCAGCAGTTCACAGTTCTGAGGACCGACACACCGGGAAATGATGTAGGCAGGGGTCATTTTGAAAAGAACCAAAGTCTATGTGCACACCATCCTGAACACACCCGATCTTGTCTTTAAAGAAACTGTCTGAACTGTTCTGGGGAAAAGAATCCACAGAGGGTCCCTGATAAGGGAACTGGGAGACACTTAACCAGTGCCTAGGAAAGAAACGGCACCGAAGAAGGTTGCAGAAAGGGTAGAAAGGCTGCCCATCTCTGGAACATTCCAGGCAGTAGGGAGAGAGCAGGCAGAAGAGGATGGGGGGCTGTGCCTCAGAGAAGGGAAGCAGGAGAGAGCACACGAGTGGTGGTGAGGGGCGGGGAGGAGGCTACCAGACTGTTAGACCCCCTCACTCCCTATGCTCAGCACAGAGCTAAGTGCTTCTGACTCTTCCCAGACACTTTCATTCGTGTGGGCCCTTACTGTGAAGCCCCTCAGTTATAGATCATGGGAAGACAAGGCAAGAACACATATGCGAAAACCCCTGACTCCTCAGAAGCTAATGTCATGCCCTGAAATAGTAGAACTTACTACGATTTGGGGAAAAAAAACCCAAGGGGATAAAACAGCCAATCAGTTCAAACAAAACATACTTAAACTAATGCAAGTAATGATAAGTGCTTAAAAAAGGAATTTATTAAAAATGGATAAAAAGTTTACTGAGTTTATAGAAGATACAAAATGGACTGATGTAGATACGGCAATGCAAGATATGAAGGTACATTTTGGTAAAAAGTGTGAAAAATATAAAAAGAAATCTAGCTGAATTTTGCAATATAAAGAATTCATTTCTGAGAGGCCGGAGGAATAGCACAGAGGTTAGAGTGTTTGTCTAACAAGCACAAGGCTTTAGGTTCCATTTCCCAGCACCACATATGCTGGGTGTGGTAGTGCACACTTGCAATCCCAGCACTCAGAAAAGTGAGGCAGGAAGACTGCTGCGAATTCAGGACCAGCCTGGACTACAGAGCTAAACTCTTGACTCATAAAAATAAAGAGAAAAATAGACATTATTCTGCCAACACAGGCCCATCCAAGTAACTGCAGATTTCTTAATGCAAACTTTAAATATCAGGAAAGACTGAAACAAATCAACAAATGAGATTATCGAATTAAAAAGCTTATGCACAGCAAGGAATCAATTGAATAAAGAGAGAAGCAAAGAAAAGGGAAAAAAATTTGCCATCTCTTCCTTAGATGGAGGACTGTAATCT
Organism: Ctenodactylus gundi; assembly: GCA_004027205.1. Taxonomy (NCBI): domain Eukaryota; kingdom Metazoa; phylum Chordata; class Mammalia; order Rodentia; family Ctenodactylidae; genus Ctenodactylus; species Ctenodactylus gundi. The sequence continues at coordinate 45,029 of PVKB01006449.1, read as the reverse complement.
AGAATACAGAAAAGAATTGAAAACAAATTAGACCCCCACCCCTCAATGCCACAGGGATTGAGAAACAACACCGAGGTTACAGGGCCTAAAGCAAGGCCCGGGATTGACTCCTCAGCACCACATAAACTGGGCATGGTAGATGTGGTGGTGCACACCTATGACCCCACACCATGAGATTTGAGATCTTGTCTCATTGCAGAGCTTGCTATGAGTCCAAGCCGGCCTTGTCCAAGGCAGATCTTATCTCTAAAAGAAAAAAAAGTTCTCAGAATAAAGTGTGAATGACCAATAAATACATACAAAAATGTCAAGCATCTGTAGCCTAGAGAAACACATATCAAAACAACAGTGAAGTTCTATCTAATGGCAATAATGGCTGGTGTAAAGAACTCAAACGCTGGCAAGGTTGTGGAGAAAAGAAGCCAACACATCCGCTTGTCGGTAGGAATGTAAACTGAAAGCAGTATGGAGAATCCTCAAAAAAAAAAAAAAAAAAAACTGAAAATAGATAATCCATTTGACCCAGCTACACCTTTTCTGAGTATCTTCCCAAAAAAGTTAGAATCATTACACAAGAGTGATACACATAACCAGATTTGTAGCAGCACAACTTACAGTAAGTTTTGGAAGCAGGGATAAGTCTTATCAACAGAGGAAGGGGGCTGGAGAAAAAGTGTAGGGGCAAGGCTGTTTCATTTCTCACCACCACATAAACTGGATGTAGTGGCGCACACTTGTAATCCCAACACTTGGCAGGCTGAGGTAGAGGGATTACAGTGTGTTAGAGGCCACCCTGGGCTACACTGAGATCAGGACCAGCCTGGAGAGTAGAGAAAGACTGCCTCAAAAACAAAAAAAAAGGCTGGAGGAACGGCTCAGAGGTTAAAGCGCCTGCTCAGCAAGCGCTAAATCAAGTGTTAAGTACCCGAGTTCGATTCCCCACCACCACATAAGGTGGGCGTGGTGGCGCACGCCTGTAATCCCAGCACTCGGGAGGCTGAGACATGCGGATTACCCTGAGTCCAAGGCCAGGCTGGGCTCCAGAGTGAGTTCAGGACCAGCCTGGACTGGAGTGAGACCCTGTCTCAGAAATAAAGGAAAGCAAAGGAAAGGAAGGAAGAAAGGAAAGAAAGAAAGGAAAGAGAAAGAAACAGGATCTCACTCTGTAATCCAGGATGAATTCACTACGGAGCCCAAGCTGGACTAGCACCACCTTAAGTGAGTCATCTGCAAGAAAACGGATGTTACCTTGGGACTATTGTGGTTATCAGCAAAATAAATCAGACACAGAGGTTAAACATTGCAGTGTCTCGAATACAAGGAAACCAAACCGCAGTAAGAGTAAAATGCGAAGTAATAAATTGAAGACATAAAGAGAGAGAAAAGAGGATGTGGAAGAATGAGAGGGTAGGAAGGCAAAAGGGAGGAAAAGCAGTGGATCAACGTGTGATCCGCACCCGCACCAGTTCGAGTGGACTCACAAAGTCTCACACATACACAGCAATAAAACAAAGCGCGGACTCTTAACTATGTCACTTACCTTTCCAAGAAGTCTGACAAACAAGGGCCACAACTTTAACACATAAGTCTCGTTTTTATTCGTAAACAGACTCTGAAGTTCTCCAATTAGTTTCTGCAAATGAGAGTAAAATATTTAATAAACACTCTTAGAAAGAAAAAACACCCAGTATCAACGTCTAGAAATGACTTCCAAAACTCAATTCTCAACCAAATCTCTTCCACAACAGCCACCAAAAAGAAAAAATGAAAAACTATGAGCGAGCCATACAGCAAATCCAAAAAATTTTTTGAGTACATATTCAACTAAAGATAGCTACAGCCCATTAATTTTTATTCTCCCAGTAATATTTACCACATATCTGGCCATCCTACTCTTCATCCATCTAGCTTATTTTTCCTACTAGAATATTTTCTTCAAAATGTCAAGCTTGGGCTGGAGGAATGGCACAAAAGTTAAAGCGCATGCCTAGCAAGTGCTCGGCCCTGAGTTTGATTCCCCAGCACCTCAGAAAGCTGGGCGTGGTGGTGCAAGCCTTTAATTCCAGCACTGAGAGTCTGAGGCAGGAGAACTGCTGTGAGCCCCAGTCCAACCCAAGGCCAGCCGGGGCTGGGGCTTCATACTGAGTTCAGGACTAGTCCGAGCTACAGAGCAAGACCCCGTCTCAAAAAAAAAAAAAAAAAAAAAAAGGGCAATGTGTCCATCATTAAAGTGTTCAAATGAAAGTACTAATCTCACACTGATAGTTACACATCAACAGTTTCATGGACAAAAGATACATAAAAAAAATTTAACCCAAACCTATAAACAGCCAGGTATGGTGGTGCACAACTGTAATGCCAGCACTCTCAAAGGCTAAGGCAGGAGGGCAGTCTCCAGAAGAACAAGACACTGTCTCAAAAAGACCCCCCAAAAGGACCCACATTTCTGGGTCTCCTTTTGGCTAGTGGAAGCTTTGCCCCATTTGTTACCCCTTCTATACTTTTCCTAATAAAGTGCCTTCGGAAGGAAGGAAGGAAGGAAGGAAGGAAGGAAGGAAGGAAGGGAGGGAGGGAGGGAGGGAGGGAGGGCGGGCGGGCGGGCGGGCGGGCGGGCGGGCGGGCGGGCAGGGGATATAACTCAGTGTGAGGGCCATGGGCTCAATCTCCAGGACCACACACCTTAAACAGCAAAAGCCCTCAAAAAATGTTATTAAAATGAACGAATGTATCAGAATAAAACAATTCTTGAAAATTTATATCTTACTTTACCCTATGTTAAAGATCAATTAAGTCTTCTGAACGCAAAAAATGGGCTAATGATGTAGCTCAGTGTGGAGATACTAGGTTCAATCCCCAGTACCAACTTTAAAAAGTACTGCCTTCAACACACTTCAGAGACTGACTACAGTGCAAGACCTTGTCTCAAATAAATAAATGATAAAACAAAACACACTTCGCCCACAAACAAATACACAGCTTAAAGTAAAAGGATGGAGAGGAACTCCATGCAACTAGAGTCTGAATGAAAACAAGCAGGAATAGTCATACTACTCATATAGACAGCAAATTCCAGGCCAAAAGAAATAGACAAAGATGGACACTACATGCTGGTAAAGGAAACAATCCAACAGAACAGCTCACATTAGAAATACATACCTACACGCCCGATGTTGCTACACCCAACTTCATAAAACAAAAACTGAACATCAAAGGTCAACAAACCCCTTACAAACACAGGGAATGTCAATACCCTACTCTCACAAACAGATCAACAGGACTGGAGGTATGGCCCAGCGGTTAAAAGTGCTTGCCTGTCAAGTGCTAAGTTACCTGACTGTGACTCCCCTGTGACTCCCCTGTGACTCGCCTGCACTAATTTCAGCACTTGGGAGCCTGAGGGAGGAGGACTGCCACGAGTCCAAGGCCAGCCTGGGCTACCAAGCAAGACCAGACCATGTCTCAAAATAAATAAATAAAAATCGACAGACAAAAAGTAAACAGAAAAAAATCAAAGCTAAAACCACACCATGGAACAAATGGATTTAAGTGTTCCATCCAACAACAAAAAATGCCTTCTATTCAGCACCCTATGGGTGTTTTTCCAAAACAGACTACATACCTGGCCCCAAGCCATACTTAAATACAAAGAATTCAGTTTACTTTAAGCAATTTACAGGTAAGATGGTGGCCATGTAATATTTCCAAGAAGACTTATCCAAGAAATTTATAGTTTTAAAAAAACCTACCCACTCAACTCAGCTTTGAGAGGGAGGATACAGGAAGTAAAAGAAGGCCACAGGAAGGTGAGAAAACACGAGGAAGCAAGAGGCTAGGTCACTTGGTAAGGCAGAGTTGGGAATTGTGGGAACAGAGGGGCCGGGTAGCCTTGGCTTTCAGAAGCCCATGAGAACCACGAACTGCAACCACACCACGAGCTTCCTTGGAAAGGTCTCCCTTCCGCTCAGCAAAGGAACGCAGGAGAAAGTTTTCAGCAGCACCATGCTAGAAAGTAAAGTAAGCAGGAACCTTTTGAAATGATGCCGATTCAGAATTGTTTTGGGTTAAAGAAGCCATAGACAAGGCACACACCAGGGATTCTGGGGACACTCTTACCCAGTACCTAGGTAAGTAGCAGTGGGTAAGAGTATGTGTCTTTGGGGTTGGAGGAAGAGCACAGCAGTTGAATCTCGAGTTCAGTTTCCCAGCGTCACATAAAAGCTGGGCATGGTGGCACGCCCTGAAATCCTGGCGGCTCAGGAGGCTGAGACAGGCAGATTGTCCTGAGTCCAAGGCCAGCTTGGGCTCTATCAGTGAGTTCAAGACCAGCCTGAGCTAGAGTGAGACCGTCTCAAAATAAAGAAGAAAAGAGGTGGGGGTGGAGGGCGGGGAACAAAAAAACAGAGGAAAAAACATTATGTGTCTTTGATATAAGATAGTAAGACAGAAGGGACAGTCCACCCACATCCTGAAGGGTTCACCTACAGGGACAGCAAGCTGGAGAGGGTCTCTGGAGAGCCCCACCTGCAGAGCTGGAAGCCAGGACAGAAGGAAGTGGTTTGTTGAGGAGGATGGGTGTGGGTGTGAATGAGACTTACTGGTGGCAAGCAGACTGTTAGGCTCCCCACTACCTATGCTCAGGACAGAACTCAGTGGGCTTTCAGCTTCCCCAACCCATCCAAATGCATTCAGAGAAACGCAGCAACTTGACCATTACAGTGAACTCCCTCAGGCCATACGCACCTCTGGGGATTCAGGCATGGGACGGCAGGGACACACAAAAACTTAGCAGGCAATCGGATGGTCAGTCGATTACAACTCTCCCGGCCCCTGTATTTGGCAGACAATGCCACCAACACCACAGGACAAGGAGAAAAAACATATCTGCCCAAATGACTCAATAAAGGGAAAAGTTTTTGGATTCGCTGGTATTCTTTTAGTGTTTTTTTTTTACCCTAACTTATCTGCAGTCCTTAGAAACAGAATCACGGTAAAACAAGGCAACAGGACAGCTACAAAAATCCGTCACTCCACAGAAGCTAACAACATCACAGGGTCCTGAAAACAGTGGAATTATTACAGAAAAGTCAAAAAACAAAAAGACTAGAGAACAATCAAGTCAAACAAGACACACTTAAACAGATGCAAGAAATGATTAGTGAGCTTAAAGTGGACCTTACTAAACAAATAATGATCTTAACGGACTACTGAGTTTATAGAAGACACAAAGCTGGCTGAAGTAAGACAATTTAGATTTGAAGGAACATTTTGGTACACAACTGGAAATTAAGCTGAAACTCTAAATGTGAAAAATTCAACTAAAGCAAGGGAAGCTGGCTAAATACCCTAAGGTTAAAGTATGAGACTCTGAAGAAGCAGCGGACGAATTTGCTCTCAGAATAACTGCAAACAAGAAAACATGACAGCTAGATATGACAGCGGCCGATAACTCACAGAAGCAACCTCAGAACTGTATGAGAGGAAAAATAAGACGACCATGCAAAGGGCATAAAGAATTTATTCATGAAAACCGTGGCAGAAGAGTATGCTCAGGTACAATAAGCACAGAACACTAAGTAACCTTGACCAGAAAAAAAGAAAACCTTACCACAATGCAACGTAATCAAAATCTCAGAAATTCAACAGAGCATATTAAAAGCATAAGAGCAACACAAGGCATTCTACCATGAAAAGTCCTACATAATACCTGCAGATTTCTCAACACAAATCTTAAAAAAATGAGAGCCTGAAACAAATCTTCCATGCTTTGAAAGAAAGCAAACATCAATCCTGGTTGTTGCAGCCAACAAAATTATCCCTGAAAATTGGACATAAAGTTTTTTTCACAATGAACAAACCTCAAAGAAATAAACGACTGGACTAGAGGAACAGCACAGCGGTTACAGCACTTGCCTAGCAAGCTCTAGATCCGCGAGTGACTCCCCGTACCACACAGACTGAACATGGTGGCACATGCCTGTAATCCCCCAGCACTAAGGAGGCTGAGACAGAAATTTTGCTGTATGAGGCTAGCCTGAGCTACCTAATGAGTTCAGGACCAGCCTGGAACAGAGAGCAAGACCCTATCTCAAAACAGGGGGAAAAAAATTGAAAACCCTAGCCTAGCATAACAGAAAATACTTGAGTCAGTCCTAGAGACAGAGAAGAGCATCACCAAAGAGCTCAGCGACAAAGACACAAAGGAAACCCGGAAAGGGAAAGTGTTACAAAAAGAAGAAAATAAATAACAGCCCAAAAAACAAGACTATGACAGGATTCAGCAAACAGCTATTAGTTGGCCAATGAAAAGACAGAGTGGCAGACTGGATGAAAAAATAAAACTCAGCCACTAGCAGTCTGCAAGAGACACACTTCACCTACAAAGAATGGAGGTAGGAGGGTGGAAACTAATACTCTCTGCTATGGAACCTGACAACAAGCAGGAGTAGCTGCACTATTTTTACATTTCAAACCAAAACAGATCAGAATAGGCAATGACGAACACTATATACTGCTAAAGGAACAATCCAACAGGAAGAGCTCACGATTATAAACATACATGTGCTCAATGTTAAATATGGCTTTCCACTAAAGCTCAAGTAAAGCTGAGCATGGTGGCTCACACATGGCTCCCAGCTACTCAGAGACTGTGGGAAAGAGAATCACAAACGTGAGGCAAGCTGGCAAGTTAGCAAGATTCTGTCTCAAAAAAGAAAGAAAGAAAAGAAAAAGGAGGTGAGTAAAGCCTGCCTTAATGGTAGATAACTTGCCTAGCCTGTGTGGAAAGCTCTGGGTATACACAGTACTACAAAAGAATAAAAATTTGAATCTTTTTCTTTCCACCATCAAGGATGGGATAAAATACCTAGAACATACACATACACAATTCCCTCGGTACTACTGTTAAATCAGAGTAATTTGTCTACACTAACAAACCAACCTAGGACCTAAATCAGAGGTAGGGATCTTTCTGCCGGCCAAGGGCCATTTGCATATTTATGACACCATTAATGGGCCATACAAATTTTTCAGCCTATAATTTCGCTTGCTACTTCTGGTCAAACATTTATTTAACTCACTGCCATATCTAGAACGGCTTCTCCTTCGTGCAGCTGCTTTGGCCAGACCACAAGATTACGCTTCCGATATATGCCCTGCAGACCAAATGTTCCCAGCCCCCGCCCTAAATCACACTGCATTATACCAACACAACCTAGACTGAATTTCACCCGTGAAGAATCTTCTAACGCAACATTCAGACAACCCTTATGTCACACAGTACTCACGGTCGTCATAAGGTGCTCCGTAACAGATGCTACCTCTTGCTGTTTCTGAAGCAGTAAGGGCATGCCCATCTCCAGAGCCGTGGCTCCCCGCAAATGCACCTTTTGTGCTGAATGCACCACCAATGGTATGACCAGTTTTGCCCACCTCACTGATTCTTCTCCCATTTGAGCTGGGGCTTGTTCAATTAGCCTATGATAAAGAACAGTGGACAACATTAGCTCAACTTCACTTAAGCCTAAGCTACAAGAAAAATAACGGAGAGAGAGAGAAATGTACAAGACCCCTAAGAGCATGGCCTTTTGCATTCAATGGCCCATTTGTTTTAGAATTTATACATAAACATGTAGGAAAAAAGGAGCATGTTTGTTTTACTCACAAATCTGTAGGTTTTATATTGATATGGACTTCATTGTCCAAACTAGCCTTGCACTATATGCCCCAGGTTGGCCTCAAACTCACAGCAATCCTCCCGCCTCAGCCTCCTGAGTGCTGGGATACATGGCATGGCTATTAGGCCCAGTTTATCAATTTCAATAAATTTTTGTGTGGATTGTGAATTGAGCTCAGACTACACTGCAGACTGTAAAAGTACTCTACCACTAAACAAAACCTCCAGCTTAATTTTCTTGTTGCTTTTTTGCTGTTTTGTTTCTGTGGTACTAGAGACTGAACACAGGACCTTTGTTCTCAGCTACATCTCCAGTCCCTTTTCTATTATTTGCGATGGTCTTGCTAAATTATTCAATCTCCCAGGCTGCGCTTGAACTCCCAACCTCCTGTCCAAGTCTCCCAAACTGCTGGAATTACTGGTCTGGCCACCATCAAGCCTGGCTCCAGCATTTTTAATGTTTTAACTTGACAGCTTTTTATGTAATCCAGCCTGTTTTTATTTAAAAAAAAAATTTTGAGAGACAGGGTGTCCCTCTGCCGTCCAAAAAAGTCCTAGCTGCACTGTGTAGCCTAGGCTGGCCTCAAACACACGGTAATCTTCCTGCCTCAGTCTCCCCAGTTCTGAGATCACACAGGTGTGTGCCACCACAATCAGTCTTAAAAAAATTTTTAAAGAGAACAGACTGCCTTGCCTTTAGAGTGAAAAATTTAAAATAACCAGTTATATACTATTAATTTGACATTATTATAGAAGACAGAAAACCATGATATAACCTGAGTATCCAATGGCATGAGAACATCAATTAGAGTTCAAAAGAAGAAAACTTTGAGGAATGAAAATCAATGTCTGTATCGTCAGCATGTCTATTAAGGAGTAGGGAATGATAGGAAAAAGGAAGGAGTCTTCCAATCCCTGGTAGACACTGACTGCCTTTCTGAACACTCCCTGTAGTCCACTTACCAATTTTTATTTTTTAAACTCTTACAAGAGCTTTAGGAGAAATGATTTTTAAAACCAGAACTTATTATTGGGCACAGGCCTGTAATTCCTGCACTCAGGGATACCTGAAGCAGGAGGATCAAAAATTCAAGACCTAGTGGGCAACTTAAGATGACCCTGTCTCAAAACTGAAAAAACAAGCTGAGGATGTTCCTCGGTGTAAATATCCTGGACTCAATTCCCAATATCACCAAAAGAACAAACAAAAACCAACCAGACAAAAAGTTTCTCAAGCTGATAATTATGTTATCATAGACACACTAATAAAAATTACTTAAAAACAGAAAGGGGCTGAAGGAGTAGCAGACCCATTAAGAGTACCTGCCTAGCAAACACAAGACTCTTGAGTTCACTTCCCTCAGCATTCCCAGAAGCCAGGCGTGATGGCACATGCCTATAATCCCAGCACCCGGGAGGCTGAGGCAGGACTACCGTGAGTTTGAGGACAGCGGGGACTAACTACATACCGAGTTTGGGACCAGCCTGAACTACAGAGCAAGACCCTGCCACCAAAAACAAAAAACTGGCCTATTAAATGGAACATAACCTAGATTTCCTAGTAAAATTAAATCTACTACTTTATGGACATCTATTTCCATCTTCTTCTTTTCCTTTAATCCTTTAATCTTTAATCCATCTCTTCTTTTAACGGCTACCTTCTTTAAGCCAAACATGGTGGCTCAAACCTATAATCCCAGAATTAGACGGATGAGGCAGGAGGATTGCTCTAACCTGAAAACCAGTCTGAGCTACATCATGAGTCTGGGACCAGCCTAGACTTCACAGTGAGACTTTGTCTCCAAAATAAAATATTGGAAAAAGAAAGCTTACATAAATCCCAAAGTCAGCTGGGGTTACACCTCACTGGCACAACACTTGCCTAGCATATAAAAGCCCTAGGTTTGATCGATAGTACCACCCAAAAAAAAAAAATCTAAATCCCCAATTTTTTCTTTTGATTTTAGGATTTTGTTTCTTTTTTTCATTTGTTTATGTTTTTCAAGACAGGCTCCAACTGTGCAGTTCAGGCCAGTCTTCAATTTACTACATAGCACAAGCTGACTGCACTGGAGATCAGTTCTCATGCGTGCTGAGAAAACAGTTAAGACACCACCAGAACTGCTGCTATATTTGAAGTGAATTCTGAACTTAGGGAAAGTCATTTTAATTTACACAGCACACAAAAGCTTACCTTACGATAACATTTAATGCTTCAAAATCAACAACAGCAGAACGTATCTCTCCTTTATTAAATATTATTTCCAATGAGTCAATAATACTGGATACCTAAAAGACAGAACAAAATATATACAAACATAAGCCAGAATCATTGTAAGTACTATAAAGTTAAAATACACAAAAACTATACTCACCACTTTGCCAACAACTTCAGCAGGAAAGGTCTGTTTGGATATTACCCAAAGTGCCCTGGTACGCACATTTTTGTCTGAACTCTTAATAATATCATTCAATATTGAAAGCAGTTCTTGAATATTTGCTTCTAAAAACCAAACAGATTTTAGTTACATGGCATAGTTTACAATCTTTCAAAACTTCAAACCTTAAATACAAAAGTACAAAGTAGGGCTGGAGGAATAGCTCAGCACCTAAACCCTTGCCTTGTTAACAAGCTCAATGTCCTGGGTTCAATTCCCCAGTACCACATAAGCGAGGCATGGTGGCACATGCCTCTAATTCCAGCACTGAGGAAGCTGAGACAGTAAGATTGCTTTGCTAAGTGTTTGAGGCCTGCCTGGGCTACATAGTAAGTTTAGAACTAGCCTAGACTGCACAGCAAGACCCTGTCTCAAAAAAAAAAAAAAATAGATAGATAGTAACATGCTCTTTATTCAAAAAAATTATCTGAAAGATCAGAGACACTGGTATCAACTTCTAATTCAAAATCTACATCGGAAGGAAAGTATATTCAGAAAAAAACAAATACTGGTGTAGGTATCAACTTATACACATAGAGCTGAAATAATTCTATCAATAATAACTTAGAACACACCAGATGTTTGGCAATGTGATCAATCTGCATTGTGCTACTTTAGGACGCTAGCATATTTACATATAAAAATGAAAAAAAGCTGGAGAAATAGCAGAGCAGAGAGAACACTTGCCTATCGAGTATGAGGCCCTGAGTTCATTTCCCCAGTATCACCTAAGCTAGGTGTAAGGCCAGCCTGGGCTACACACAGAGATCAGGACCAGCCTGGACTACAAATGGAGACCCCCATCTCAAAAAAAGAGCAAGCAGAAAACCGGTCAGTAAAAACTAAACATTTGACTTTATGGTATTTGTACTACGTGCTCTTTATTTCCTCTTTCTGAAGATCACCTCGGGGCTGGAGGAATAGCTGAGTGCTTAAAGCACTTGCCTAGCAAGCACTGAGTACCTGAATTCAATTCCCCAGCACCACATAAATCAGGTGTGGTGGTGCAAGCCTGTAATCCTAGCACCCTTCAGCTGAGGCAGGAGGATTGCTGTGAGTCCAAGGCCAGCCTGGGCTACACAGTGAGTTCAGAATCAGCCTGGGCTATAGATAAATAGATAAATAATAAAAATAAAGACCACCTACTAGGTTCCCTTTAAAATGGCTAACTACAGAGCAACAGCATTACTTGAAACATGGAAGGTACACAGCTCAGTAGTGTCATTACCATTTTCAGTTCCAAATCATTCATACTTGCCACTATTTTAACTTCTGAATTCATTGTTAGTGTTATGCACCTCAATCAGATAATTTGTTAACTTCCCAATTTAAGACATATTTCCTTTTCTTTCCTGTCTTCTTTTTCTTCCTTCCAGACAGGGTCTCTGCAGTCCAGGTTGATCCGGAACTCACTATGTAGCTCAGGCCTGCTTTGAGCGCAAGGCAATTCTCTTGCCTCAGGCTCCAAAGTGCTAGGATTACTACCACTCTCAGTTTACGTGGTACAGGGGAAATCAAACCCTGGGCCTTGCACTAGCTAGGCAAATGCCTTAACTGTTAAGCTAATCCCCCAGCCCAAGACACCTTTTTCCTTTTTTTCTTTAATGGTTCCTTTTTTTTTTTTTTTTTTTTTTTGAAACAGGGTCTCTGTAGTCCAAGTTGGTCCTGAGTCCTGAACTCGCTATGGAGTCCAGGCTGGCCTGAACTTACAGCAATACATATACATCAGACTCTCGAGTGCTGGTATTACAGGCATCCAACACTACACCCAGTTTATATGGTGCCAGGGAATCGAACTCTGGGCTTAGGGATTGCTACGCAAGTGCTTTAACCAGTGCACTACACCTCCAGCTAGAAAGGTTTCATTCGCTCAGCTACGCCCTCAGCCCCTCAAAGTTTCCATTTTTATAGCAATTATGTGTTTATTTTTATGCTGGAGAACGAAGCTAGGGCTTATGAGGTCTACCACTACCACTGAGCTATGATTCCAGACTGCAGTCATATTTAAATAACCTTATTTTCTAGACCACATTAGTATCAAATTTTAACCTATTTCTAGCAGTAGGTGATAATCTAAAGTCTTTCTCAAAAGTAAATTCTGAACTACAACTTATGAAACTATTCCAGAGCAAACAATATTAACAAAATCAAATAATTAGACTTTAAAAATTGAGGGTTACAATAAATTTATCTACCTGATAATCCTGAGGTAATTTTGTGATTATATAAGCAAAACCCCAACGCCTGTAAAGCAGCACTACTGAGCTCTGAATTTGGACTGGAAATGTGAGTCTATGAAAACAAAAACACACTTATTAGAAACAAGTACAATTATAAATCAATTTTTAGAAATCAAGTCAATTACAAAACAAGCAAGGTCATTACATTTTAATACAATCACTCCACAAAATCTTGAGTAGAAGTAAAAATGATTAGGAAGCTGACTACCACTGTCAAGAGGAGGAGAGAGTAAGAAAGTCCGCCTCAAATGAAAATACAAAATACCAAGCCTCCCTGTAATCCCAGCACTCTGAGAGACTGAAACAGGCAGTCTGTGCAACCCAGCAATTTAGCGAGACCCTATTTCAGAAACAAATGAACTGGGAATGGGCAAAGGTCCTGGGCTCAATTCTCCGTTCCACAACTAAACAACACCTTTATTCACGTGAAAGCAAAAACGGTCAACAAATGAAACATGCTAGTATTATGTAACATAAGCAAGGCCCTTCCACAAAGACTCAAAATACAAAGCTCATAACCTAGCTTTTGAGGGAAATGATACCACTTCCAAGACTGGGAGAGGTAAAGGCTTGAAATGTAGGGGCTCAACTCCTCAGAACCAAATAAATTAGGCAGCGTTGGCTTATTAAGCCTATAATCAATCCCAACACTGGGTAGACTGAGGCAGGGGGACTGCCATGATTTTGAGGTCAACCTGGGCCACATAGTGCATTCAGGACGAACCTGGACTACAAACCAAGACACCCTGTCCCAAGAGAAAGACAGAAAGAGACAAGGTCTTGCTAAGTCACTAAGCTGCCCAGGCTAGAATTTTTAATTCTCCTGTCTCAACATTCTAGAATGCTAAGGATTCCAGGACTGAGCCACCAGATGCGGCTCCAACTGAAATGTCTAAAGTTTTGCTATACATTTGTAATTTCAGTACTCAGCCTTTCTGCAGTTAAGTGCCTCTTAGGAAATACTAATATATTACTGATATGTAAAAAACAGATTCTCTAGGTAGTAGGCCTGGGGGTACAGTCTGGGAGTTGAAGCGCTTGCTTAGCAAGCATAAGTCTCTGGTTCAATTCCCCAACCTCAGATACTAGCTAAGTGTGGTGGTACAGATTTTTAATGCCAGTAGTGGGGAGGCTGAGGCATTGCCCTGAGTTAGAAGTCAGCATGGGCTATGTCAGTTCAGGGCCAGCCTGGACTATAGAGCAAGACCCTGCCTAAAAAAAAAAGAAAATAAGAGAAAAAAAAAAAAAACCATCAACACAAAAACCCTCAATCCTCAATATTCAAATAAACCTTTTAAAATCCATTCTTCATATATGGAATGCTATGTGTAGGTAGGGCATTAGTGACTGGGCCCAGGGCCTCACGCATATTAGGCAGGTGTTCAATCACTGGCTATCACTCATCCTGCATAAGACAAATGTTTTTCTGCAGCAATGGAGGTTGAATCCAGAACCTCTGTATAGAACTACATCAGAAACCTTTATTTTTATTCCATGAATTCTGAGATGGACTCTTGCTAAGGCTGGCCTTGAATTTGCATTGCTTCTGCCTCAGACACTCAAGTGCTGGAATTACAGGCATAGACCACCGTACCCAGCTCAGAGTACCTTGGTAACAGGCAAAAACATAACACCAAATCTTGGTATGCCACAGATTAATTATCTCTCAGATATATGACAGCTAACATGCATCTGTGAGCACTTTTCTTTTTGGGGTGGTACTGAGAAATGGAACACAGGGGCCTCATGGCGCTCTGTACCCACTCCTTTTTCATTTTTCACAGGCTCTTGGTGAGTAGTCCAGGCTGTGCTTGAACTTTCATTCTGTCTCTGCCTCCCAGAGTAGTGGGATTACAGGCTATGATCAATTTATACTAAACATTTTACTTGCAAGCATTTAACAGTACCTTTTTTTCTTGTAGTACTGACATCCAATCTTCAACCTAGCCCATGACAGCCAAGTGTTCTGCCAAATCATAGTCTGTTATTGGTCAACCAGGCCCAGAAGGACAGGTCTACAATCCCAGCACTCAAAGACTTGAGGCTTGCTTAATTCACTTGGAAAGCTTTCACTGACTGTCCTATTACTGATCTTTTACATGGTTCCAAATAATTCATCAAAATTGCACAAACTGCCTTACCTACTCGCAAACAGCCAAACTTCACGCAAAACCTATACCACTGGGTTTCTGATCCCATATGCTCGTAAGTTTTAAAAGTGTATATCTTCATATCAAATATACTGCTGGGGCATAGGCAGTAACTAGCTCTGAGGTTCAAATTCATGCCTAGTAAGCTCAAGGCCCGGCAGTCTGATTCCCAAACACCACGTACGCCAGGCGTGGTAGGGCACACACATAATTCTAGTTTCAAGCAGGCAAGGTGGAAAGACCGCCAGAGTCCAAGGCCAGCCTGGGCTACATAATGAGTTCACAACCAGTGTATATTACAGAGCAAGACCCTGTCTCAGGGGAAAAACAAAACAAAACAAAAAAAGGGTGACTGTTCCAGCAACACAGTACCACAAATGCCTTGAAACTTACAAAAATCATGCTAAAATATACAATTTTTTTCTTCAGTGCTGGACTTCAAACCTATGGCTTGCACAGGCTAGGCAACTGCTCTACCAATGACAACTGAACCACTGAGCAAAACCCCAAGCTCACGCAATGAATACTTAAGAATATTTCACAGCACAAAAACAAGGTCCTAAAAGTAAAGTTTCAAGAAGCCCTGGAGTACACACCTGTAATTTCAGCTGTGAGTTTGAGGCCAGCCGGGACTACACAGTAAGCTCAGGACTAGCTTAGACTACAGAGCAAGACCCTGTCTCTTGGAGGGGGAGGGGGCGGGGGCGGAGACGATGACACAGGACTGGAGGAATAGGGCAGCAGTTAAAGCAGTTGTCCAGAGCAAGCTCAAGGTCCTGGGTTCAATTCCCCAGCACAGCATAAGGTGGGCATAGTGATGCATGCCTGTAAATCTAGCACACAGGAGGCTGAGGCAGGAGGACTGCCATAAATTCCAAGTCAGCCTGGGTTCCATAGTGAATTCAGGACCAGCCTGGGCTACAGAGCAAGACCTTGTCTCAAGAAAAATATCTAGAGATTTATTTCAACCTTTTGATTCTAAAAACAAAACTATAGGAATGGAATAATGGCACAGCAGTTAAAGCACGTGCCTCAAAGGTGCAAGGCCCTGAGTTGATTTCCTGTTAAGCTTGGCGTGATGGTGCACACTTGTAATTCCAGCACTTGGCAGGCTGAGGCAGGAGAATTATCCTGAGTCCAAGGCCAACCTGGGCTACACAATTTGACTATCAAGTTGGGTGAGTTGAGTATGGTGGCACACACGCACCCCCAGCACTGTGGAGCCTGGGGCAAAAGAACTGCCAAATGTGAAGCCAGCCTAGACTCACGTAGTTGAGACAGCCTCAAACAAAAGCCAGGTTAGGTGAACAAGTAAGAAATGTGTACGCTCTCCTTTGAAATCATCCTAGGACTGTAAACAAGAGAACCAACCACAGTGGTGCCTGATGTCCCAACCAGGCCTACATGTGGGAAAACTAAGGATGAAGAAGTATGAAATGCTATCTATAAGATCAGATCAAAAATAGTTAAGAATTTTAGAACCATTTACTTAGATGAGCATTTCCAAAAGAAATGAAAGAAAATCTCTAAATCTGCTTCCTAGAAGTTAAGTATAGGCTTCAATTCAAATGGCTACAGGCTACTTTAGATAAATTAAAACTAACTGTTACCATTTGCAAAGTGAGAATTAAAAGTATATTTGAGGCTGGGGTGCAGCTCAGTAATAAAGCATTCACATAGTTTGTGCAAGGCCCTGGGTTTGATTTCCAGCACCACCCCCCCCAAAAGTAAACTCATATGGGAAACTATATGAAAGAGGAGATAAGATAATTAAGACCACCTGAAAAACTGTAAAATAATCACTAACAAGTATAATCATCCAGCCAATTCTATTTAGATGGTTATGAGTCAGCTGAACGGTTTTAGGGCCCAAAGTAGAAAACTGTAAGTTTAACAGGTATACAGACCTTTAAAACTTCGTACAGCCGAGGAAGATTTTTCTCAATCTCTGTAATGACTTCTTTTCCTCCTTCTCCAGTCATTCGGCTTGAAAAATAGCACACAACGAACTTAGTAACAAGACTTAAAAAACACAAGTTTCCTAGCATAACTGCATTACTTTTTGATTATTTTGGGACAGGGTCTCACTCTGATGCCCAGGCTGGTCCTTAACTTACTATGTAGCCCAAACTGGCCTTGGAGTCATGGCAATCTTCCTGCCTCAGCCTCCCGAGCGCTGGGATCACAGGCGTGCGCTGCCACGGCCGGCTTATGTGCTGCTGTGGAATTGATCTTGGGTGCTCAGCACAAGCATTTTAACTAGGAAGCACATTAACCTCTGTGACATTTCTCCAGCCCTTGTATTACTTTCTTAAAAGTTACTTTCAAACTCTCAAGATTAACTAAGCAGGTACTAAGGATTCGCGGAATGGAGCACGCAGTCAACATATACCATCGGGAAAAACCTGACTTTTTGGAGGTAGGCATAGTGGCAGAGGCCTGAAATCCTAGCACTGTGGGTGGCTGATGCAGGAGCATCTTACACTCAAGCCCAGCCTGGGCAATTAGCAAGGTTTTGTCTCAATACCAAAGCCAAAAATACGGTCTAAGTAACGTAACGAAGTGTGATGGTCCGGGGTTCCACTCCCGGCCCCACAAGTAAATAAACAGGAAAGGGCTCTGGGCCTTCACCACGAACTCAAATTTTCCCGTTCCGGTATGTGCAAAGGAACGGGAGTACTTCTCCCTACACGCAAAATCCTTTTTAGGAACTCCTCCGTCACGAGGCACTAGATAATTCCTTCTGTAACATTTTGCAGTAAAAGCGAACACCAGGTTCCCGCTGTCCTGCGGGATTCTAGGTTGCCATTTTCCCAGGCCGCTGGAAGCCTTCCACCGAGATCACGCCTACAGCCCCTCCAGCTGCAACTTCTTGCCATCGCTCGCTCGCCGGGCACACGTGCGAGCTCCTCCGTGCAAATAAACTCTCGGGGCGCCGCGGGCCCCGGGCATGTCATCGGCATGCACGCCCGGCGCCCCAGTCTGCACGCGCCCCGCCACCTGCCCGAGCAGCCGGGTCGCACGCACTCCCCGCCCGGCTCCCGCCGCGGCCTCACCTGGTGAGCGCCAGATAGGCGTCCGTCTGCTCTCCGTGGGAGGCGGAGACGGCTTCCAAGGTCTCCAGCAGCGGGGCGAAGGCACTGCGACGCGGGGCCGTCATGCTGGCCCCCTGCCACCGGCCGGAAGAGAACAAAGTCCTGGGGCCGGCGGACACAGCCCGGCGCGGCGCCCACCCCCGCCCGGCGCGGCCCCGCGCACCGCCCAGCCCGCCCGCCGCCTCCCCGCAGCCCTTCGCGCCGGGAGCCCGGGAAGCGGGGCGCGCGGCTCGGGCCTCCCGGACCTCCCGCCGCTCACCCCGCGATGCAGCCGCGCCCGGCCGGCCCTGCCGCGCGGCGCCCGTCGGCAGCCCGAGCTCGTCTCCCAGCTGGCGCGGCTCGCTCCCGCGTGCGCCGCTCCTCCCACGGGCAAGATGGCGGCGGGGGCGGGTCCCGGCGCGCGCGGGAGCGGGGCCGGCCGGCGGGAGCCGATCGGGCCAATCCGGCCGGCGGCGAGGCGCCCCAGGCCGCGGCCCCGCCCTGCGCGCCGCCCGCCCCGCCCGGCCGCCTCGGCCTCAGGTGGCGCGCGGAGCCCGCGGCGAGGGCGGTCCCGTGGCCCGCGCCCCTCGCGCTCTGGGAAGCCGAGACGCGAGCCTCGCCACCTGGAGCCGCGCCTGGGAGCCCGGCATCTCAGCGAGACCGTCTCGATCGATAAAAGAGAGACGGGCCCGTAGGTCGCGGCGAAGGCGCTGTGGTGTTCCCCGGTACAGAGAGGAAAGAAGAAGAAAAACTCTGTCGAATGGCCCAGTTTTACCAGACTGGTTTTAGTGAGCTTGCAGGTAGATTTTCACACACCACGCCTAGTGCTTGTTGAATTACTAAAAAGCCTCTTAGCAAAAAGATACAAGACTGTTAGGTGTAAGACGAAGCTGCATCTCGAACACGTCCAGGGTCTTCCAGTGACTTTAGCAAGTGAAATAACCTGTCTGTACCCCAGTTTCCTTCTGTGTAAAGCAGGGATAATAATTGCGCCCAGGCCGGCGGCTCTCGGTTATTACCTGTCCATAACAAAGGCTGGGAAGAGGCGTCATTAAGGTGCAGATTTCTGGGCCCGGCCCTTCCACCTTGTGATTCCTCGGTTTTAGTGGCCCAGGCGCCGCATTCTTCTTGCTAGGCCCCAGGTGTTTCAGGGTGGGAGTTGGCCAGGTCTTCAGACCCTGAGGCACCGAAATAAATCCTTAGTGAAGCGCTCATTATTGTGAGTATATTGTTCCCCGCGCAACTCTAAGTGTTCCTCACTGCAGGCAGAGTTCGACTTTAAATGAGCCCAGGAAGGTGGCGCACACCTGATGGGATCCTGGCACTCTGGGAGACAGAGGCGGGAGGAGCCTGAGCTCAAGCGCAGCCGGGGCAATTTAGCAATTGCTGTCTCAGAGAAGAAGTGGGGCTGGAGGAATGGCTCCGTCGTTAAGACGCTTGCCTAACAAGCACTAGAGCTGAGTATCCGAGCTCAGCACCACATAAGCTGGGCGTGGTGGTGCACGCCTATAATCCCAGCCCAAGGCCACCCTGGGCTCCAGAGTGAGTGCAGGACCAGTCTGGACGACAGAGCAAGACCCCTTCTCAAAAAAAGGGGGGGGGGGGGCGTGTTAGAGGGCTTGCCTAGCAAGCTGCACCACCATATAAACTGCTGTGTGGCACGCTTCTGTAATCCCAGCAGCTGGGAGCCTGCTGGGCTTTAATTTCAGGCTAGCCTGTAGGTTCAAGACCAGCCTGGACAACAGAGAACTTGTTTCAAAAAGGTGGGGGGACAGGAGGGGGTCTGGAGGAATGGCTCAGGGGTTAAAGCGCTAAATACTCAAATTCAGTCCACCAGTACCACGTAAAGGGCGTGGCGGTGCACACCCATAATCCCAGCACCGGGAGGCTGAGACCAGAGAAGATTGCCGTGCTCCAAGGCCAGCCTGAGCTCCACAGCGAATTCAGGATCACTCTGGGCTATAGAAGAGTGAGACCCTGTCTTAAAAAAAAAAAAAAAAAAAAAGCTCTCAATGTAGCTCAGAGTGAATTAATTCCCCAGTGAAAAGTTCAATCCCCAGTACTGAAAAAAGAAAAAAAAAAATCTGGCATTGAGGCCCAGGAGCAACGTAATTCTTTTTTGAGACAAGTTTAGAGTGGGCGAGGGTGATAAGGTCAGAGAGGGAAAGAAAAAGGATATATTACATACAAGGGCTGAGCCAATCTTTTGAAAATGAAATGTCTAAAAATGGTGAACAGCTGGGCAGGGTAGCTGTAATACCAGCTAAATGGGAGGCTGGAGCAGGAGGAGCCAATATGCTAAGCTCGTGTAGGCAACTTAGTAAGAACCTGTCTCTAAAGAAACAATAATAAACCAGTGTAATAATGCATGGCTGTAAAAGGCTGCAGCAGGAGGATCACATGTTCAAGTATAGTCTAAGGAATTTAGCAATTTAGGAAGAACCTGTCTCAAAAATTAAGAAGTTGGGAGCCAGGCCTAGTGGTGCAGGACTGTACTCTCAGCACTCTGGGAGACTAAGGCAGGAGGATCACAACTTCAAGCCCAATCTGCCAATTTATTAACTTAGACCCTATCTCAAAATATATAATCAGAAAGGACTAAGGGTGTAGTTCAGAGCAAAGGCCCTGGCTCCGATCCTCAAAAGGGGGTGCGGGGGGGGGGGGGGGGAATAGTTTAGTGTGAAGGCCTTGGGTTTGATTCCCAATACAATTGAGTAATTAATTATTAAAAATATAAAAATGAGAGCTGGAGGAATAACACAGAGGTTAGAGTGCTTGCCTAGTACGTGCAAGGCCCTGAATTTCATTACCCAACACCATACAAACTGGGCGTGGTGGCATGTGTCTGTAATCCCAGCACTTGGGAGGCTGAGGCAGGAGGATTACCGTGAGTTTGAGGCAAGTCAGGGCTACAAAGTGAGTTCAGGACCAGCCTGGACTACAGAACAAGATTCTGTCTCAAATAAATAAATAATAAATGAGCTGGGGATGTAGTACAGTGCTCTGTACAATTTCCAGTGAGAAGGAGGGGCAGGGAGAAAGGAGGGAAGAAAGGACACAAGGAAAAGAAGAGAGGAAGAGAAGGTGAAGAGTAAGATGAGGAAGAGAACAAGAAGTGCAGAGTTTGGTGCCATGTGCTTTAATCATATAATCCCAGCCCTTTGGGAAGCTGAGGCAGGAGGATTGGCAAATTTGAACCCAGCCTGAGAAAGTTAGTACTTAGCAAGACGGTGTCTCAAGTAAACAATAAACGGGCTGGGGGAGTAGCTCAGAGTGAAGGTCCTAGCTTCCATTCAGTTCCTAGTACGGCTTTTTAAAAACAGAACAAACAACAGAGCTGGGAAGGTAGCACAGTGCCAAGGCTCTGGGTTCAATCCCCAGTACTGCCCCCAGCCCCTTAAAAGGAAGAAAAGAATTGAACAGGTGTATCTGTTTGAAATGGACCCTAAAGGATGTAGATGAAAGAAAGTTCTTACCACAGCCAAATGTGTTCTTTAACTTTTGGAGGATAATTCTCTTCTTGTTTTCTGGACATTGGTAGATATTTAAAAAGGAAAGAGCTAGGCCTAGTGCCACAAATTTGTAATCCCAGCACTCTGGGAGGCTGAGGCAGGAGGATTACAAATTGAGCCCAGCCTCAGCAGTTTAGGAACTTAGACCCTGTCTCAAAATCAAAACAAAAAAATATGCTGGAATGCAGTAGAGTGTGAAGGACCTGGGTTCTGTCCCCAGGGCCACAGGGAGAAAAAAAAGATTTATTAGACACATTATGAAGTATATAGAAAGGTTTGAAGTATATAGATTTCTGTTTTCATGGAACTGTTCTGTTGGAAAAGAAGAAAGGATCATGGAGATGGAGGAATAGTTTGGTGGCTAAAGTGCTTGCCTAGCAAGCACAAGGCTCTGGTTCAATTCCTCAGCAACACGGAAAGTGGGCGCGGTGGTGTGTGTCCGCAATCCCTGCACTCAGGAGGCTGAGGCAGGAAGATTGACTTGAGTGCAAGGCCAGCCTGGGCTACATAGTCAGCTCGGGTATCTTGACCCAATAATTATATTCTTTACCCTGCTTTATTCTTCTCTCCAGTCTCTGAGTCTCTGATTTGCCTACATGCTGCATAAGATTTTATTATTGTCACTCTTTTTTTTTTTTTTTTTTGTAGTATGTGATTGAACCCAGGGCCTTTTGCACTGAGCTACCTCCCCAGCCCTTCTGTATTTTGAGACAATATCCCGGCAAGCTGGGACGACAGACTTGTGCCACCATGCCTGGCACATCATCACGTTTGTTGTGGTTGATGTTGTTATGGTTGTTGAGACAGGGTCTCACTCTGTAGTCGAGGCTGGTCCTGAACTCACCGTGTAGTACAAGCTGGCCTCAAACTCAAGGCAATCCTCCCGCCTCTGCCTCTCAAGTGCTAGGATTACAGACATACACCACAATGCCCAGCTGATTTTTTTTTCAAGTTATAAAGTTGGTAGTTTATTTGTAAAGATGAGGACATAGGAAAATAAGAACAGAGGGGCAAAAGCTTCCACTAGCAAGAAGGGTCCTGAGAAAGGCTACCTCCAGCTAATATTTAAGTGGTGCTGAGAAACTGAACCCAAGGTCTTGAGCATGCTAGTTGTTAGAAACAGCTCGTAAGAGTTTACCTGTCCAAACAAAGGATGGAATGGACGTGAGAGGCCCAGGTGACAGAATATATATACAGTTTTAATTATCTTTTTGCAAAAAGGGTGCAAGTGAATCCCTAGGTCACAGATCCCTCCCCCGCCTTTCCCTGTTGGCAGTGTGCAGTCTTCCCAATAAGATCTAAGGCACTGGTCAGGGCCCATGTTATGACCTTTATCCCTCCTCCCCCCTTCCGCCTTTGTCTGGCCACTGGGTCAGGAAAAGCACAGGAAAGAGCAAAGATCCGCCATCTTTACCTTGAGCAACGTGCCACCTTTGCCGTTAAGTGGCGCTCACACCGGGCAAACACTCTGACCACTGCGCTACACCCCAGCCCCACGTTTCCCTTTTTACCAAGTGCTAACTCAACTAAAATCATACTCTTCGTGGTCTCCTTATCCCATTTCCTCTTCCACCACACATATTCTTATGGAGATTTAAATGCTCCTGCCTCTAGGTCATGGATCTACTGAAGTAAGTTTCCACTAATTATGATTTGGTCATGCGCGTTTGCAGTGGCACGCTGAGTGTCACGTGTGGTGCGCCGCGTGGGCAGTCCTCCGCTCCGCCCTCTGATCTCAGCTGCGAGGAGTCGGTTCCAGCCGCAGTCGCCCTGATCTCGCGCATGCTCATTGTGATCGGAAGGTCCGAGAGATTACACAGGGGTACGCAAATCCTCTTCCCCTCCCCGGCTTCTTTCCACGTGCTGCCCGTCCGCGTGTTTTGTCTGCACGTAGCCCTCCTGGTGGTACAGTGGCACTCCTTACTTGCAGCTTCAACAAGAATAATTGCAGAGCAGTAAAATATTTTGGGAGCGACAACGACTGCCCCAGCAGGCCCCGTAATCCGATCACGTGGGAGGCTGAGACAGGAGGATGGCTGTGAGTGCAAGGCCAGCTCAGGCTACATAAGGAATTAAAGGCCAGCCTGGACTATATAGCAAGGATTTGTCTCAAATAGAGTAAAAATAAATACAAAGAGAGGCTGGGAGCATTGCTCAACGGTAGAGTGCTTACCTGGCAAGCACAAAGCCCTGCGTTCAATTTCCCAGCACCATATAAATTGGGCATGGTGGCATAAGCCTATAATTCCAGAACTCGGGAGGCTGAGGCAGGACAATTGCCATGTATTCAAGGCCAGCATGGGGTACATAGTAAGTTCAGGAACAGCCTGGACTACATACAGATCAAGACCCTGTCTCACGAAACAAAAACGGGGCTGGAGGAATGGCTCAGCAATTAAAGGGCTTGCAGCAAGCACCAAGTACCTGAGTTCGATTCCCCAGCGTTACATAAACGGGGAGTGGTGGCACACTCTTGTAATCCCAGTATTTGGGAGGCTGAGGTAGGAAGATTGCTGTGAGTCCAAGGCCAGCCTGGGCTCCACAGTGAGTTTAGGATCAGCCTTGGCTATACAGCGAAAGCGAGACCCTGTCTCTAAAATAAATTAAATAAATAAATAATAATCAAGGAGTGAGGACCTGGAGGAATAGCTCAGTTGTTATAGTGCTTGCCTGGCAAGCTCAAGGCTCTGAGGAAGATTTCCCAGCACCACATAAACCAGGCATGGTGGCACACACCTGTGTTTCCAGCACTCAGGGAGCTGAGTCAGGAGGGAGGTTGTCATGAGTTTGAAGCCAGTCTGGGCTGCAAAGTGAATTCAGGACCAGCCTCCACTGCAGAGCAAGACTCTGTCTCAAATAAAATAAAATAAAAAGTCAAAGAATGGGATACAGTTTGTATGTGTCGGGAAAGGGCTCATCTATTCTGGAGGCAGAGAGAGGACTATCGAAAGTTTGAGGCCAACCTGAGCAATTTAGCAGGATCAATTTTCAAAATGAAAACAACAACAACAAAGATGGTATGATGGTATATGCTTGGAGTCTCATCACTGAGGGTGCTGAAGCAAAGAGATAACAAACTTGAGGTGAGCCTAGGCTACGTATCCAGGCCCTTTCTCAAGATAGGCATGTTGCCACAGACCTGTCTATAATCCTAGCCCTCTGGGAGGCTGAAGCAAGAGGATTTCAAGTTGGAACTCAACCAGGGCAGCGTAGTGACTTTGTGCAACTTGATCTTAAAAATATAACAAGTAATAAAAAAGGTTGGAGGTGTAGCTCAGTACAATGGTCCAGTACCATAAAACGAAAAGAAAATAAAAATTACATTCTCTCAAAATAATAGAATTAAATAAAAATAAATAAAATCAAGCATCATGTGCCTGTAACCCCAAAATCCTGGTGTAGGTGGTAGTTAGATGTAGGCAGAGAAAGTTGGGGCAGAGGGAGGCCCAGTCAGGGAGACTCAAAATAAAAACAAGTGAGTCCAGGTCTGGAAGGGTGCCCAGGCCATCAGCCTTGTCTGTGAGTTAACTGAAAGCTTTCCCTGGCTTGGTAGGGTAATGCTGTTGCCTGGAAACAGGCCATTTTAACCTGCAGAACAAAAACCAGGTAAAGGAAGAAGGAACTACCAGGTCCCCAAGAGGACCTAGGGATGTCCTCATGCCTGGCACAGTACAGTAAGAGGGGTAAGGTGTCCTTCACTGTCTTCATTGTAACATCTTCAGTCACATGCAGGCAAGGAAGTTCATGCCTCTCCTTCAAACACAGTGAACTCTGGGAGCAGGCAGGAGTAAAAAAGGCAAAGTTACGTAACTCAGAAACACCACCCCGGGGCAAGATCCGGGAGGGACCGGAGCAACCAGGAAAGTGAGAGTATGATCTATGGATGGAACCAGACTCAACTTGCTATCACCCACTCTCAGGAGGAGGCTGGGGGCCTTATCTCTCTATATAAGCTTCACTTCCTTAACTGTGTTTTGAGACAGGATCTCACACTGTAGTTTAGGCTGATCCTGAAGTCATTGTGTAGCCCAAGCTGGCCTCAAACAGCAATCCTCCTGCCTCAGCCTCCTGAGTACAAAGATCATAGGCATGCGCCACACCTCGTGTCTGTGGTGCTGGGGAAATGAGCTAAGCAGGTGCTTTAACCACTGTGCGGTTCCTCCAGCCCCTGCTTGCCTAACTTTGATTTTGCTTGTTTGAAATCCCTCATCCACCAAACTCTCCTAGTGGCTGAATGAACTCCTCTCCAGGGCCCAGAAGAACCAGGCATTTCCATCCATCCCTGGTCATGTCTCTCCACCAGTGACGCTGCAAAGCTTGGGCAGGGAGATTGCAAATTGGAGGCCCTCCTGGGCTACATATCAAGACTCTGTCTCACGAACCCCCAAATTAAATGAAATCAAATTTAAAACACTGAAATAAAGTCTAAATCTAAAATAAAGGAAAAGGCAGGTATGGTGGCACATGCGTGTAATCTCAGCACACTGTGAAGCCGAGGCAAGAAGAGTGGAAGTTTTAGTTCAGCCTTTAGTGACTTAGTAGGACTGTCTAAAAAAATATGAGAGGGGCTTGGAGGCATAGCTCAGCAGTTAAACGCTTTCCCAGCAAGCACAAAGTTCTGAGTTTGATTCCCAGCATCACATATACCAGGCATGGTGATACATGCCTATAATCTAAGCATGTGGGAGCCTGAGAAAGATTGCCAAGAGTTCAAGGCCAGCCTGGGCTCTGTAGTGAGTCAAGACCAGCCTAGACTACACAGTGAGACGTTGACTCAAAAAGAAAAAAAAATGGGCTGGAGGATTGGCACAGTGGCAAGCCCAAGTCCCTGAGTTCAATTTCCCAGCACCACAAAGAACTGGGCATGGTGGCACAGGCCTGTAATCCCTATACTCAGGAGGCTGAGGCAGGAGGATTGCCATGAGTGCAAGGCCAACCTGGGCTACAGCGCAAGACCCTGTCTCAAAAAGGAAAGAGAGAGAGAGAGAGAGAGAACTGGAAATTTAGCCCAGTGCAAAAGCTCTACGTTAAATCCCCAGTACTGAAACAAGCATACAAACAAATAAAATAAGTAGAATTTTTAAACTGGGGGTATTTCTTAACGATAGAGTACTTTAAGGCAGGCACAGGGTTAATAGCTGGATTTTGCTAGGTCAGCTCAGAGGGGTCAGGGCTGCTGGGCTGAGAGTCCCCAAAACAGAAACATGGCAGATGAGAATAGAGCACATGAAATACAGAACAATAGCAAAGCTAAAATCAAGCAGGTTCCGGGACTGTAACCATGGATACAGGACTCGTTGTAGACGCCAATCTAAAGCCAATGGACTAATTTTATGTTAATGTGTACCCATCAGTAAAGGCAAAATAGGTCTAGGAAAATACGAATATGTATGATTTATAGAAACACCGTAAGAATGACTGTAGCTGCTGGGCAGGGGCTGCTTGCAGGAGGAGATCCTGCAGCCGCCCTCACCTCTCCCTATGCTCTCTCTGTAAGGCTACCTTCTACTTCCCAGATTCTTTGTTCTTGGTGTTCATTTTTCAACACTAACAGGACAAGAACCCTGGTTTGAGCTCTCCAGCAACACTTTTCTGTGTGGTCCCAGGGTCCAATACGTAGTACTTTAAAAAGCAAGGATCTGAACAGATACTTCTCAAGAGAAAACATACAAATGGCCCAACATATTTATTTATAAAATACTCAAAGGCTTGAGGAATAGCACAGGGGTTAAGACCCTTGACTAGCAAGCAACTAAGGCTCTGGGGTCGACTCCCCAATGCCACATAAACTGGGCATGATGGCACACCTGCAGTCCTAACACACAGGAAGCTGAGGCAGGAGGATTGTCGCACTTTGAGGCCAACTTGGGCTACATAGTGAGTTCAGGACCAGCCTGAACTACAGAGAGACCCTGTCTCAAAAAAAAAAGTTCAATATTCCTAATTACTAAGAAAATGCAAATTAATAGTTCAGCGATTAGAATGCTTGCCCAGAAGTGTGAGGACCTGGGTTTGATCCCTCAGCAGCACATATTAGCTGCTTATGGTGGCACATGGGGAGACTGAGGCAGGAGGATTGCTATGGCTAGCCTGGGCTACATAGAGTTCAGGACCAGCCTGAACTACAGAGAAAGGTGCTGTCTCAAAAACAAAAACAAACTCCATGAGATATATAATCTCACACCTGTCAGAATGACTATCATCAAAAAGATTTAAGATAGCTGAGCCTGCTGATACAAGCCCATAATCTCAGCACTTTGGGAGGATGAAGCAGGAGAAACACAAATTCAAGCCCAATCTGGGCAATTTAGAAATTTAGCAAGTTTGTCTCAAGCAAACAATAAAGGTGCTGGGAGAATAGCACAGTGGTTAGAGCGCTTGCCTCGTAAGCACAAGCCCCTAGGTCCAGTTCCTCAGCACCACATAAAGTGTCATCATGCTTGTAATCCCAGGAGGCTGAAGCAGACTTCTTGCGAGTTCAAGTCCAGCCTGGGCTACATAGTTCAGGAGGTGCCTTGATTACAGAGTGAGACCCTGTCTCCAAAAAAGAAAGAAAGAAAGAAAGAAAGAAAGAAACAAAGAAAGAAAGAACGAAACAAAGAAAGAGAATAAAAAGGGATATTGCTCAGCCTGAGGTCCTCTGTTCAGTCCTAAGTACCACACCCATCCACGTCTGAGGCGTAGTTAAGTTTGTAGAGAAAAGGGAATTATTGTACATTGTTGGCAGGAATGTGAATTACTACGACTGTTATGGAGAACAATATGTAGATTTCTCAAAAAACTAAAAATAGAGCTACCACACTGTTGTGACTTAGATCTACAACCACTTAGAAGGTGATTGGGCCTCGGGGGCCGGCTGATGAGTAGAGCGGCAGGTGGGCGAGTTCCGGCGTGGTGGGCGGGGAGTCGCGGGGTCACGACCTCGGGGGAGTTCTGGTCCCCTGGGATGTCTGTCTGTGTCTCTCTCTCTCTCTCTCTCCCTCTCTCTCTCTCTGGGCTGGCTGGGCTTCAGGAGCTGAAAAGCCTTTCCCAGCCGTGCGGGTCACCGCGGATCCTCCAGACCGGTTCTGCCTTGAAGCAGGCCAACCACGGACTGAAATAAGCCTCTTCTTTACGCTGTGAGTATGGCTGGCGTGGTTTAGCAACGAGAAAGTGGTTAGGACAGAACTTTGTGCTGGGAGCCGAGGGGCTGTGGCTCTGACCATACCTGGCCACGCTGCCTAGAAGCCCTCAGAACAGGTGTATGGGAGGAGTTGGAAAAGGTTTGAAGATACTGGCTGGAGAAGTCTTAAAATGTTATAAGCAGAGCAAGTAGGATTGACTGAAGATTCTGGTCAGAACTTGGAAGACCAGAATTCTGATGGGAATGTAAACAGTGAATGCCGGGCTCCAGAGGTTTGTTCTGGGAATAAGGACTAATTTGCTGTAGAACTAGAGGCCATGTGCGTAAATTTTTCATCTGTGGGAGGAAATTTTTTTTTTTCCTTTAGATGGAGCCTTGCTCTATAGCCCAGGCTGGTCCTGAACTCGCTATGGAGCCCAGGCTGGCCTAAGACTCACAGCAATCCTCCTGCCTCAGCCTCCCAAGTGCTGGGATTACAGGTGTGCACCACCACACCTGGCTTATGTGGTGCTGGGGAATCGAATTCAGGGCCTTGCGCTTTAACTGCTATGCCATTCCTCCAGCCCTGGTGGAGGAAATTTCAAAGCACAATGTTCAGGATCTGCCGTGGGTACTGCTGGCTGCTTTTAGCTAGCTCTACAGTAAAAAGCAGACCAAAAATCATGTCTCATCAGAAAGAAAGGAACTGCAAAGTTGGGGCCACAGGAAGCATCTTTGTTGAAAAGATGAAAAAGAACCTAGGCCAGGTGGCCTGGTGGTGCAGCCTAATATCCCAGCACTCTGAGAAGCTAAGGCAGGGAGATCACAAGTTCAAGCCCAGGCTGGGTGACTTAGTGAGAATCTGTCTTAAAATAAAATACTAAAAATGGGCCGGGGTTGTAGCTCAGTGTGAAGGCCCTGGGCTCGATCCCTGGCACATACACACACAAAAAATACTTTGCATTAAGACAACAGGAAAAGTGACTTGAAGGCTCAAAACAAACTCTAAAGCTTTTTTAAAGAAAAGAATCTTGATGCCCCCTTGCATGAGAATTTGTTTCACCATGCTCAGAGATCCAGGCCCTGAGAGACCTCTGCAGCCATGTTCCCAGGGGCCTGATTAACTGTTCAAGCTGACAGCAGACCTTGGTGTCTTCCATATTGGTGCTTGTGTTTCAAACACATAGGATGCAAGAATAATAAGGTTAGGCTGGAGGAATGGTACAGCAGTTGAGCACTTGCCTAGCAAGCACAGGCCCGAGTTTGAGTGCCCAGCATCACATAAGCCAAGTGTGGTGGCACATGCCTATAATCACAGTACTCAGGAGGCTGAGACAGGACGATTGCCATGTGTTGGAGGCCAGCCTGGGCTACTACATATTGCACTCAGGACCAGCCTGGAGTACAGAGTAAGACTGTCTCAAAAAAATAAAAAATTACTAGGTCAGGGAGCCTTCCACCAGATTTCAAAAGAAGGCCTGGGAGGCCAGGCAGAATAGCCCTAGGAGGGAAATACTAGGAATCAAGCCAAAAGTGCAGTGGAGACCCCAGGAATTCGGTGATGTCAACAGTGTAGATTGACAGCTCAGGAAGGCCACAGGCAGTGAGTGGAGCCACCCCAAGAGAGAGGTCACTGGGGCCGCAACCAACAATGCCATGGGGCAGCCTACCCAGGCTTCTAGAGCTCGCATCTAATCCCAACCCGCCTGGGTGCCAGACACAGAGTTATAGGACTCAGTGTTTACCCTGGGTTTTGATCTTGCTTTGACCCCGATCCATTCTGTCTTTCTATTCTCTCTTTGGAACAGGAAGTTTACACAGGGCCATTTGTTATGTTTGAAGTATTTAACTATTTTCTGATTTTATTTTATGCATTTATTTATTTATTTATTTTCTTTGTGGTAAAGCCTTGTTCTGTATGTAGTACAGAGTGGTCCTAAACTCACTGTATAGCCCAGGCTGGCCTCAAACTCATAGCAATCCTCTGCCTCGGTCTCCCAAATGCTGGGATTACAGGCCTGCACCACCATACACAGATTACATTACTCTGGAAATCAAATGAAGGACTTACGTTTATTAAGTAAGCACTTTAACTGCTGACTATTCCTCTAGCCTTTTTATTAAATTTTAATTTAATTTAATTTTGTTCTGAGGATTGAACCCATGGCCTTCACATTGAGCTACATTTCCAGGCCTTTTTTTATTTTTTATTTTGTGACACAGTCTCACTAAGTTGTATGGGCTGAGCGTGAACTTGTGATCTTCCTGCCTCATACTCCTGAGTGCTAGGATTACATGCACATGCCACCACGCCTGGCCCTTTCTGGTTTTTACATGGGCCTGCAGCTAAGAGTTTGCCTCTAGCTTCAGAGGCTATATTAGGCCTGGAGTTTTCAGCATTGCTGGAGATACTGTACCTTTGGCGGGGCTTAGAAATGACATAAATATATTTCACATAGTGAGATGAACTTGTGTATTTTGGGAGGCCTGGGGGTAAAAGTGTTACTTTGTTTTGGTACTGAGATGCACTGAGCTAAACCCATTGCCCATTTTTTGTTTTGAAACAGGGTCTCACTAGTTAAATCGCCTTGATGAGGCTGGGCTTGAATTTGTAATCCTCCTGCCTTAGCCTCCTGGAGGTCTGGGATTACAGGCATGTGCCTCCCTGCCTGGCTCATTTTTATGTGGCGCTGTGGAGTTGAACCCAGGACCTTGTGCATGCTAGGTAAGTACTCTAAAGGCTGAGCTATGCCCCCAGCTTGGAATGCTACAGCTTAGGTCTGCAGTGTCCCAAAAACCTCATGCTTGGAAGGTGGTTCAGTCATGGGGGTTAACCCACTGATAGCTTGCGCTGCTAAGTGGAGGGCCTGACCCGAATGGGGCGGGTCTCTGGCCCACGACCTGGAAGGATATAACATGGTTTTGCCCTGTCTCTGTCTCTTGTCAAGCTGCCATGCTGTACGCACCAGCTTCTCCCCAGCTAGGCCTCCTGCTATGACGGCCATTATTCCCGCTGCTAATGAATGCACTGAGACCTCCTGAAATTGTCTAAGCTACAGTAAGACTTTTCTCCCTTAAGTGGTGGGTACTGGGTACTGTGGGGTATGGTGTTCCAGCAACAGTGACTAAGACAGCTGTGACATCTAGCCAGTCCATGTGCATTTCTTTTTTTGTTTTACTTATTTTTTTTTTTTTTTTTTTTTTTTTTTTTTTTTTTTTTTTTTTTTTTTTTTTTTTTTTTTTTTTTTTTTTTTTTTTTTTTTTTTTTTTTTTTTTTTTTTTTGTCACTGGAGAGCAATCCCAAGGCCTTCACACTGAGGTGCATCCCAAGTCCATTTTTTTTTTAATTTTTTTATTTTGAGACAGGATCTCGCTAAATTGCTGAATGGCTCAGGTTGGGCTTGAAATTGGGACTCTCCTGCCTCAGGCTTCTGGGGTACTGGTGTTACAGACCTACACCAGTAGGCCTGGCTGTTTATGTGTTTTTCAGTGTTAATAGTTTTAAGAGTACTTAAAAAGCTTGTTTTCTTTACAGTAGATAAACTGCTATTATTTTTCTGTTTGTTCTTCCCTAATTTAGGTCCTCAAAAAATGCAGTATTTTAAAAATCACTTTTTTTTTTTAAAGCTGGGCTAGGTGGCACAGGCCTGCAATCCTAGTGTTCCAGCACTCTGAGAGGCTGAGGCAGGTGGATTGCCAATGTGAGCCTCGCCTAGGCAAGTTGGGGTCTTAGAATGACCCTGTCTTAAAATAAAGATTAAAAAAAATGGGCTAGATATGTAACTTAATCCTCACTATTGCAATAAATAAATAAGTAAATAAGTAAATAAATAATTTTGTTTTTATAGGAAAGCCTTGAAAAGTTCAGAAGGAAAGATTTGGATTTTTTTTTCTTCACCTCAAATATATCACATTTTTTTTTCTAAGTACAGTGTTTGCATCTACATCTGGAACACATGTGAGTAGTATTATGATTTATATATTTATTAATTTATTTATTTTTGCAGTGCCTAGGATTAATCCCAGGGCCTTTGCACTGAGCTATACCCTCATGTTTTTTTCAAATTTTGAGACAAGAGTTTATTAAATTGCCTGTTTGGTGTTTACACAAGAGATCCTCCTGCCTCAGCTTCTCAGAAGGCTGTTGCAGATGTGTTCCACCATATGCCCTGTTAGAAATCCTGTTTTTTGTTTGTTTTTGTTTTGTTTTTGAGGAAGGGTCTTGGTCTGTGGCCCAGAGCGAGTTTTTCAACTCACTATGTAGCCCAGGCTGGCCTGGAACACATGGCAATCCTCCTGGTTCAGCCTCTCCAGTACTAAGATTACAGATTTGTGCTACCACACCCAGTTTATGTGGTTCTGGGTAATAGAACCTAGGGCCTGTTGCTAGGCAAGTGCTTTAACTGCTGAGCTATGCCCTTACCCTCCTCAGCCCGTTTTTATTTATATATTTGAGACAGGTCTCCCTATATAACTGAGTCACCTAGGCTGGGCAACTCATCCTCCTGTCTCAGCCTCCCAGAGTGCTGGTATTACAGACCCAGACAACCAGACCCAGAAGCACATCCTAATCTGTGTATGCCACTAAAAATTTGCTGATCCCAAAAAAGTACAAAAGATCCTTTACTAAAATTAACAATGAATTCAACTTTTTTTTTTTTTTCCTCTGCAGTACAGATTAAATCCAGAGCCTTTACATTAAGCCACATTTTCACACCCCCTTTACATTTTTGGAGACAGGGTCTCACTCTGTAGCCCAGGCTGGTCCTGAACTCACTATGGAGCCCAGGCTGGCCTTGGACTCACAGCAGTCCTCCTGCTTCAGACTCCTTCTATTGAGATTACAGGTGTGCGCCAGCATGCCTGGTTTATGTGGAGTTGGGGAATCAAACTTGGGTACTTAGCACTTGTCTTAGCGCTTGTTAGGCAGGTACTGATCCATTCCTCCAACCCCGACTTTAAATTTATTTTTTAATATGTGATATTGAGGGTTGGTCTTAACTGGCATTGCAACCCTACACTTAAAAGATAACGATGCTTTCATGCAGCCTTAAATGTTTCAGAAATACTAATTTGGGTGAAACAGAGAGAGAAAGTTAATTGTGGGCAAAATGTTAACAATATTTTCATTTTTATTCCTTTTTTTCTGTTTTCCAGTGGGCTGAAATCCAGGGCCTTGTGCATGCTGGGCAAGCAGCCTGTCACATAGCCACACCCTCACACCAATATTTGAAGTTTGTTTATTTATTTAGTGGTCTTGGGGATCTAGCCTGGGGCCTTCACGCTGAGCTGCTACTGACTCCAGACCATGTTTTAACATTTGTTTTGGTGGGAGAGTACTGGGGATTAAACACCAGGCCTTTGCTTAAGCTTTGTTCCCCGCTTCCCTTTTTATTGTTTATTCCAGGCAAAGTCTCAGTAAATTTCTAAAGTATCTACCTAGGCTTGAATTTGTGATCCTCTTGCCTTGGCCCTTAGCGTGCTGGATTACAGGCCTGAGTTACCAGGCGTGTCTCCAGTATTTTAATTCTTTTTTTTTTCTGTTCCCAAATTACTTTGTTTTCCCATTTTAGTCATACATCATCGTGATCATTTTTACTTCTCTTTCCTCCTGCCCCCTTCCCACCCCTCACATTGCCTTTCTTCCATCTGTTTTGCTTTTTTTTTTTTTTTTTTTTTGAGGCAGGATCTCCCTCTGTAGTCCAGGCTGGTCCTGAACTCACTATGTAGCCCTGGCTCAAACAGATGGAGTTTGGTTTTCTCATATTATTACTGTTGCTATTGTTATCATAATTATTGTTATTTTTGAGACAGGGACTCACTGGCCTCTAACTCAGAGCAATCCTCTTGCCTCAGACTCCCTAGTGCTGGGATTATACGTGAGTACCACCACATCCAGTTTGTGTGGTGCTGGGGAGTTGAACTCAGTCAGAGTCTTGGGCTTGCTAGGCAAGTGCTCTAACTTCTGTGCTATTATTCCAGTCCCTGGTTTTCTCATATTAGAGACACCATATGATATTTAACCTTTTGTGTCTGATTCATTTTGTTAAGCATAATGGTCTCAAGGTATCTCCACTTTCCTACCAACATTTCAATTCTTAATGAAAAAATATTCACCACAACTTAATGATTTTTATTTTCTAACTTTGCTCTTATTTTTTTTTTTTGAGACAGGATCTTGCTCGTTATAGACCAAAGTTAAGGGACCACCAGATGCCAACTGAAGCAAGAGCCAGGTAAGGTTTCTTTATTACAGCCAGGTTGTCCCTGGACTGTGGGTACAGCCCCAGCAAGCTTGACAGAGGCGATAGGCGCTTATGGGGCACAGGTGATTTTGCGTCATTGTTCTTGGCGGGCTTGTTACAGAATAGGGACAGAAACAAGGCAGCTAGTAGTTCAAGCAGCTTGACAGAAGGCAGCCTGGCCACACAGTCTTACCAACAAAATGGAGTCACGTAAGTATCGCAACCTGCTTGCAGAAAATGAACATTAATGTGGGTTCCAGAGAATTACAGAGTTACAGCAGTACACCTAAAGTTCGGATTTTAATGGCACTGTTACGCTGCTGTGTCACTGAGCTTATGTCCTTAGACCAATTTTATTTTTGGTTTGACACAGTTCTCACTGAGTTGCTCAGACAAGGGTCAAACCTGCAATCCTCTCCCCTCAGACTCCCAGAGTATTGAATTATAAGCCTGTGCCATCAGGTCATGCTTCTGTGTTTTGTTTTGTATTGCTTCGCAGTCCTGAGGATTGATCTTGAGGGCTTTGTACTAAGCTGCACCCCCAGGCTTTTTTCTTTCTTTCTTTTTGTCTTTTTGAGACAGGATGTGACTGAAAGGCCCATGCTGGCCTTGAACTTGACATCCTCTTGTCTCAGCCGCCTAAAGTGCTGGAATTACAGGCATACGCCACCACATCCTGCCCTTAGTCTTTTTCTTTTTTCTTTTTTTTTTTTTAATTTTGAAACAAAGTCTTGCTAAGTCACTAAATTCCCTATGGTGATTTGAAACTTGAGATCTCTGATGTCACAGCCTCCTAGGCCATTGAGTGTGGAGTAGGTAAGAGCTACCATGGTCACCGTTTTCTGGCTTAATAAGAAACAACTTACATTCTAGAGCAATTTTTTGTATTTCTGCCTACAGTATGTGACTGCACTGATAATGGAACATACTAGGTAACTGTGTATGTATGTATATATTATATATGTATGTATTTTTTCAGAAATGCTAATTTGAATTTAATGGGCCTCTTCTGAGCTACATCTTAAACGTTTTTCTACTTTTTATTTGAGGCATAGGCTCACTAAGTCAGTTCATTGCCCACACTGGGCTAGAATTTATTTACAGCCTCCTGGAGTGCTGGGAGTGCACCACTACACCCAGCTTTCAAGTATTTAAGTATATAAATAATGTGAAAAAAGTTGATTTCAGGTGCAATGAACTGTGCCCCTGGGTTTCCCGACTCTTGATTCGGAACCTCACCAATATCTGACTCTCTGTAACATCTAAAAGCACCATGTTGTCTAATGTTTTCAGATTGCCCTTGGGGTGGGGGTTATGTCTTTTGCATCATGAATAAATTCCTGCAAATGAGAAACATTGTGGGGTTTCATCGGGAGAGGATTTGAGTGTAAACTGAACCGAGAGCCACTGAACAAAATGTTTAGCAACCTTGTCCAAGAACGTTTTGGTCATTTTGAATAAACTAAAGCATAGCAAACAAAAATTGAAGTTAGGGGGAAACAGTATTTATGGTAAATGTTTCTAATGGGCCAAAGTTTTCTTAAAATTGACCCATTTCATACTTTTGTTCCAAGTGCACCAATTAATATTTTAAAACAAATCTTTATTGCTGTAAATAAATATAAGTAATTTACTCCAAAAGTTACACCAGAATACATTTTTTTTTCTTTTGAGACAGGGTCTCACTCTATAGTCCAGGCTGGTTCTAAACTCACTATGTAGCCCAGACTGGCTTCGAACTCACAGCAGTCCTCCTGCCTCAGCCTCCTGAGTGCTAGGATTACAGGCATGCACCACTACTCTTAGCATATGTGTTACTGGGGAATTGAAGTCAGGTTCTTAGCACTTGCTAGGCAAGCACCTTAACCACTGAGCTGTGCCTTTAGTCTCCGGGAGACATATCTGTAATTGCTGCAGTTAATGTTAAATGCTTTTAGCTTACGTAGCCTTCTTTCCGTCATTTGTTTCCTTATAGCCTTGAATTTGTCATTCGGTAGTAGCAATGTTTTTTTTTTTTTTCTTTGAGGGGAGGAGTTTGGGGATTGAGCCCAGGACCTTCACACTGAACTATATCCCTAGTCACTTTTTTTTGTTTTGTTTTGTTTATTTTTGTTGTTGTTGCTTGTTTTGTTTTTAGAGATGGGGTCTTGCTAGGTAGGCCAGGCTGGTTGTGACCTCTCTGTGTACCCCAAGAAGGCAATCCTCCTGTCTCAGCCACGCAAGTAAGCTGGGATTATAGTTGTGCACCACCTTGCCCAGCTTGTGTGGTGCTGGGGAATTGAACCCAGGTCCTTGTACTTACTAAGCAAGCACTAACTGCTCTGTTATTCCTTCTCAGTTTTTTATTTTTGTTTTTATTTTGAGACACTAAATTGCTGAATTCCCTGAGCTGGACTGGAGCTTGTGATCCCCCTGCTGTAGCCTCTCAGAGCACTGGTACTGTAGGCTTGCATCACCGGTCTCAGCTTAGCGTGTTATGAACATAGCAACTACTTATAAGGTCTGAATGAATTTGTCCAGTGGACTGTGAGCACAAATGGCATTTTCATTTTAGGAAATTCAAATTCTCTGGGTACCTACATATTTTAGATGGTATACTTATGAAATACAGTTTTCCTTTGTTTTTGAGATGGTGTCTCTGTAGTCGTGACTGGCCTTGAACTTCCTGTAGCTCAGGCTGTTCTGAACTCGTGGCAGGCCTCCTGATTCTGCCTTCTGAGTGCTGGGATGGAATAAACTCTTGAAATATATCATATATTCATCTACAGGCACAGGGTCAGAAATGTAAATTTTCTTAAATTTCCAGAGTTTGTCACACGGTATAATATGTATTATGATCATTTCTGCACGTGGATACTGTGTTAATATTCAGCGTCTTGCCTCTCAACTCCCTACCCTTCCTTCTTCGCCTGTTTTGAAAACAGATATAGGTCTTTTAAAAATTATCCTTTACCAGCTTGCCCCATGTCAAGTTTTGTCAGTAGAGGGCACTGGAAAGACAGGAGGAAGGGCTTTCTTTCCTGGAGTAGTGGTTTCACTCCATTTCTGCCATGGTCTGGCATCTGTACCCAGCTCTGTAGTTCTACAAGCTTAGCAGCAACCAGCAACTTCCCCTGGCACGGGTGATTTTGTCATGGAGGGTTTTCCTTGAGGTGCTGCTCTCTGTCAACTTTCCCAGGACAATTTCCCTGCAAGTTCCATCAGTGCTCTACCCTGGTGCTTTCTCTGCGCTCCAGGGAGCTGTGCTCACTCTTTCTGGCAAGATCTGGATCTCAGTTTTGGGTTTCGGAGGCTGTGAGGGTTCAGAGGTCAAAAATGTCCCCACTACAGCCTCATCTGTTCGGAGGTGGGTTCCGGTGAGAAGAAGCAAGTCACTAGGGGCACCACCTGGAAGGGTGTGCTCCTGTCCCCACGCCTTTCTCTGCTTCTTGGCGGCCATGGCGTAAACAGCTTTCCTCAGGCCTGCGTTTTCCCAAAGCCATTCCTGTCCTGCAGTGAGCGGTTTCTGGATTGAACTCACTGGAACGGAAAGCCATATAAATCTCTTCTCCTTCAAGCTGTGGGGCTCAGGCATTTGTCTCAGTAAGGCAAAGTGACAGGGAAGAGGCTCTTTTTTGTGTTGGAGGTCTCTTGGGTCCTCTTTCTTAGCCCTGGGGGTAGTGGCTGCCTTGCGTATCTGTTCATATGTTCTTACGTGTTTATTTTTTATCAGCCAAGCCCTTGTTCCTCTATTCCTTTATTTATTTATTTTTGAGACAGGATCTCACTCTGTAGCCCAGGCTGATCCTCAACTCACTATGGAGCCCAGTGTGGCCTTGGACTCACTGCAATGCTCCTGCCTCAGCCTCCCAAGTGCTGGGATTACAGGTGTGTGAAACCATGCCCAGTTTAAGTGGTACTGGGAATGGAATTTGGGCACTTAGCACTTGACTTAGCCCTTGACTTAGCATTTGCTAGGCAAGCGCTTTAACTGCTGAGCCACTCCATTCCTTTGTAATAGTAGTAATAGTAGTGATAGATGGGCTGAGGATGTAGCTCAGTGGTATAGCACTTGCCTGGTACGTGCAAGGCCCTGGGTTCAATCCCCAGTTCCAAAACAAAACAGGCTGGAGGAATGGCTGGGCTACAGAGTGAGTTCAGGACCAGCCGGAGCTACAGAGCAAGACCCTGTCTCAACCAACCAACTAACCAACCAGATAAACCAAAGCAAAAGACCACAAAAGACCAAAAAATAGCCATAGAAATAGTATAATAGTGTATATAAAATATTGTTCTATTCAAATTACTATGACGTTTCTGTTCCTGATTGGGCTAGATGGAAACAGATATAAACCATGATGCTGTATTTTCCGAGTCCTCAATCTCAGTTTTAGATAGTTTTATGTCAGGAGCAAAATGTTGACACACGTTTTTGCCACAGCATGGTATGCAAGTTTTCTAATTCAATTGCCAATAAAGTCCTCTTACCCATCTGAAACTTCTTGAGCCTGGACTTTCCAATCGACAGTTTTCTTGGTATTCTGTTCTTCTGAGCTTCAACCAGAATTTCCTCCCTACCCCCTAAGCAAGGCTCACAGCATTCTAAGGCTTCTCCAGCCATTATCTCCAAACCTTTCCAAAAGGTTTCCAAACCACATGGTCAGGTAAAGTCACAGCAACAACCTCACATCTCTGGCACCAATCTCTGTCTTACTTTCTTGTTGCTGGGACAGAGTACACATCCTCAACTTAAGTTTGTATTAACTCAGAGTTTCAGAATGTCAGTGGCAAAAGTGGAAGGCAGAGAGGCCCAGCAGGAGGCAAAGTGTTCCCACCATGGTAGATGGAAAGCCAGTGAGCAAGGAAGCACGGAGCTAGCATATATCCTTCCAGTTCATGCCCCAGCGATTGACCCCTTCTAGATCAAGCCCCAGTGATCGCTCCTTCTGGGTGAAGCACCAGTGTTTTGCACCTTCCAATTAGGCCCCATGTCTTGGCAACACATTACTTCCATAGGTACTCCACAACATCCAAATACATGAGGCTTTTGTGGGACATTCCAGATCCAAACAATAACACCTAACCAGGCACAGTGGTACATGCCGATAAGCCCAGCATTCTGGGAGCTGGGGTAAGAGGACTGTGAGTCTGAGCTAAGCCAAGGCAATTAAGTGCTTAGTGAGACCCTATCTCAAAATCCAAAATAAAAAAAAATGGACTGGAGTTGTAGCTCAGTACAAAGGCCCTGGGCTCAATCCT
Source organism: Ctenodactylus gundi (assembly GCA_004027205.1). Lineage (NCBI taxonomy): Eukaryota > Metazoa > Chordata > Mammalia > Rodentia > Ctenodactylidae > Ctenodactylus > Ctenodactylus gundi. The sequence continues at coordinate 5,358 of PVKB01006449.1, read as the reverse complement.
CAGCCCTACAGATAATAGATAAAGTATAATAACAATGAGGGTCTGATCAGAAAGATTGTTTTCTTCTAGCTGTTCTACTACATAAGGAGAAAGATAGACCAGGAAAAAGTTGGGTAAACTGTTGATGGTATTCTGCCAAGTGAATATGATTGAGGAGTAGAAGGTGTGCGTAAAGGAGGAATTGTAATAAAAACCCATGGAAGTCATTTGATGAAGAGGCAGGGGAGGGCATCAAGGAGATGAAAGACAGACTCAGTGGAATGAGGCACTGCAAAGTATTAGTGCTTGTGGAATCACTATGAGAGGGAATGCACTGGAGAGAGAGGAGGTGGGGCAGACAATGGGATTTTGTTTTAGTATGTTTTAGTTTTTTTGGGACAAGTCCTCATTATATAGTCTAGGATGGCCCTGGAGTCCAGGTCCTTTTGTCTCAGCCTCCTGAGTGTTGAGATTGTAGGCATGAGCTACCTCAATCAGGAGTTTAGGATTTAAACAGACTCTTTTGTGGCAGGCAAAATAGTGCTCCATCCTTCTAAATTTAAAAATCCTTATTCTTGGAACTTGTAAATATATTTATATCTATATCTATATATTTTTGAGACAGGGTCTCGCTCTGTAGCCCAGGCTGGTCCTGAACTCAGGATGGAGCCCATGCTGGCCTTGGAATCATGGCAGTCCTCCTGTCTCAGCTTCCTTAGTGCTGGGATTATAGGCGTCTGCCACCATGTCCAGTTTATGTGGTACTGGGGAATTGAACTTGGGTACTTAGCACTTGACTTAATACTTGCTAGGCAAGTGCTTTAACTGCTGAGCCATTCCTCTAGCCCCATGAATATGTTTTTTAAGTGGTGAAAGCAACAATACAGATATAATTAAGTACCTTAAAGTAGTAGTTCTCCATATGCTGAAATAGATAGTTGGGTTCAGAATAATCACAAGGGTCCATCAGAGTGGATGAAGGAAGTGTACAAAAGTCAGTGTTTTGGTTACTTTCTGTGGCTATGACAGAATACCCAACATCAGCAAGTTAAGAGAGGAAAGATTTATTTAGCTCACAGTTTCAGAATGTCTCTCTCACATACACAGTTCATTCATGGGGCACCTGGCCACGATGGAGATCCAACAGTGGCTGGAGAGCTGCTCACCCCATGGCAGACAGAAGCCAAATGAAGCACGAGCCAAGCTCACGTCTGGAGACTCAGTCAAAGCTAGTGCTTTCCCAGGACTAAGCTGCTTCTTGTCCTGCCTTTGCTTAATTCAAGCTGCAGGTTCGGCAACCCCAACCCTTACCAGGCCAGAGTGGTTGCCGCTCCCTCACTTCCTGGCCAACAAGTCAACAACTCACACCTGCTAGCTCTTCCAATCCCTCCAGGTCAAACCCCAGACATCTTCTCCTTCCAGTCAAGCTCTGCTTCCAATAACACAGTTCCAAACACATGAGGCTTTTGGGAGACACTCAAGATCCCACCTATAGCACTCAGAAAGAGACGCAATGACACAACTTGGATTAAGGAGATCCTTTCTATGCCTTTGATTGTTTTATCTTCTAATAGTTAAAGTCAGACTGTAATTAAATGACAGGGCTAGAGAAATAGCTAATGGTTAAGATGCTTGCCTAGCAAGTGCAAGTCCTTGAGTTCAATTCTCCAGCACCACAGAAAGCTGGGTACAGTGCCACACACCTATAATCCCAGCACTCAGCGGGCAGAGGCAAGAGGATTGTCATGAGTCTAAGGCTAGTCTGGGCTACATAGTGAGTTCAGGACCCAACCTGGGCTGCAGAGCAAGACCTTGTCTCAAAAAAAAAAAAAAAAAAAAAAAAAAAAAATATATATATATATATATATATATATATACACACACACACATACACATGTCCATACACGTACATGGCAGACATGGACACATATGCATAATATAATTTCTTGCAAACCAGCAAAAGATTATCCTTATGAAAAAATAGGTAAAAGAAATGGACCGTGTGGCTGGTGTCTGTAATCTTAGTTACTTGGGAGGCTCAAGTCTGCATGGTAATTTCAGGGTTATCCTGGACTACATAGAGATCCTGAAAAAACAAAGTGAAAGGATAGGTATGAAAAAAAAATTTACAAAATAAACTAAAATTGGCCAAAATTAGTTAAATCAACTGTCAGTCTCACTGATACAAAAATATAAATTCAAACCACACTGATGTCACTTTTCTATCAAAAATATTTAATTAATTTATGATCTAGTAATTGTATTAGGTCCTTGATCCAAAACTTTAAATAACGGCACCCATATGCATGCCCAGGTATATGTATTGGAGCAGTATTTATTAAAACACTTTAAAATTCCAACAATAGAGATGGGCTTAAATAAAATATAGAATACACTATCCAATACTTTGCAGCTCTTCAAAATCACATTTTTGTAGAATACTAAATTATTTATGTGTGGTGCTGGGGGATTGAACTCAGCATAAAGCAACTGCTTTACCTTTCCTGCCATTCCTCCAGCCTCTGCTGTAGTCCGTAATCCTATGGATATTCTTTCTATAAAGAAAATTTTTGGGTTTTTTTTTGTTTTTGGAGGGGAGTTGTTTTATAGTGCTGGGGATCAAAGCAAATGCTCTACCACTGAACTATACCCCTACCCCAGAGGACCTTTAAAAAAAATTAGACAAAATTTCTGGAGGACAGATGGAGGGAAATGCTTAGGCTTAAAGTTTAAGGTTAAAAACTAGCTTATGAAACTGTACATAGGGCAGAGTTCCAAAATTTGAAATACAAATATATCTAGGTACATATATACATACACTACAAGTAGAAAAAATGAAAGAAAAATGAAAAATATATGAAAAGATTAGACTAATTTCTACATTGTGGGCTTATGAGAGATAGACTTTATCTTCTCATTTGATTTTTTTATATTTTTCAGTTTTCTTCTAAATTAGATATTGTTTTCACATTTAGAACAAAAATAAATAATTTTTAACAAAAATAGTAATCCCAAAGTAAGCTCAGAGAGATTCCAATGATGCAAACATGAGCACGGGAAAGTTTGAACATCCTTTTCCTTTTCTTCTTTCTTTTATAGATGGCTTAATCTTCCAGCTAAAAAGTTTTTATTGCCAGTTGATGTAGTGCTTGCATTTTTTCCTTGACTGGTTTTGGATACAGGATCCACAGCAACATATTTGATTTGGAAACCTCCTGCTGTTACTGAAGCATCACTCAGAAATTTCAAGGTCATGACATTTCCTGTGAGAGAAGGGTATACAAAAGAGCAAAGATATTACTCTTCTTTGATTCGTGGGACAATTCAAAGATTCCTCATTTTCTGTTTTCTTTCTCTTTTTCTTCAAGACAGAATATTGCTCTGTAGACCAGGCTGGTCCTGCACTCGCTATGGAGCCCAGGCTGGTCTTGGACTCAAGACAATTCTCCTGTCTCAGCCTCCTGAGTGCTGGGATTACAGGCATGTTCCACCATGCCTGGCTTATGTGTTGCTGGGGAATTGAACTTCGATACTTAGTGTTTGTTAGGCAAGTGCTTTAACAACTGAGCCATTCCTCCAGCCCCAAAGACTCCTCATTTTTATAGGAGAATGTAAGGAAACTTGAACAAAAGTCCCAGAATTCAGAGGTGGACTCTCATGGTTTGGAATTCACTGGGGTTTGTGCCCAGAGCCTGTGGTTCATTGCCCAAATGGAGAAGGTTAGAGACTTCTAGTTTTTTCTCTGGCCCTCCATCTGTCCTACAGAAATTTTGTCTAATTTTTTTTTCAAAGGTCCTCTGGGGTAGGGGTATAGTTCAGTGGTAGAGCATTTGCTTTGATCCCCAGCACTATAAAACAACCCCCCTCCAAAAACAAAAACAAAAAAACCCAAAAATTTTCTTTATAGAAAGAATATCCATAGGATTACGGACTACAGGAGAGGCTGGAGGAATGGCAGGAAAGGTAAAGCAGTTGCTTTATGCTGAGTTCAATCCCCCAGCACCACATAAAGGTAGGCATGGCAGCTCAACGCCTGTAATCCCAGCACTCAGGAAGCTGAGGGAGGCAGATTGTCCAGAATCCAAGGCCAGCCTGGGTTACTCCAGTGAGTTCAGGACGAGCCTGGGCTACAAAGCAAGACCCTGTCTCAAAAAAAAAAAAAAAAAAAGAATTACAGGAGAATGGCAAGCCACTGAAGCAAGCCAGTATGGCATAGATGGGCTCTTTACTAAATTATGGGGCCCAACAAGGTGTGTGTGTGTATGTGTGTGTGTGTGTGTGTGTGTATAATTTTTTTAAAAATATAGAACTTTACGAGTTTGCATGTTATCCTTGTGCAAGGGCCATGCTGATTTTCTCATACAGGGTATTTAAATACATTTTACCTGCATTTAAATACCAAAATGTGCTAAAAATAAAATTATTTATTCTATATATAACTTATCAATAAATTTATATATTTATTATGTTTTATATAAACCAAAATATAGAAGTATTTTTGTGTTTTAATGGAGTAAAAAGCCTTCTTAATCCAGAGCCAAAATTTAGAATTCAGAAACAAAACACACACACACACACACACACACACACACACACACACACACTAAATCAATCAGTCTGTCAATACCCACTGTAACTCAATGAGGTGGATAGTCCTAGAAAGTTTATTTGGCAGTCTGTCTTGTTCTGGTTGTCATACTGCATTTTTATAATACTTGGAAGATTAGTTTATTTATAACACTTTTTGCTTTATAAGAGAAAATAATCCTAGCACTCTGGAAGGCTGAGGCAGGAAGATTGCAAGTTTGCAAGTTTGATCTCAGCCTGGGCAATTTAGTGACTTAGAGAGACACTGTCTCAAACAAAAAGGGACTGTGGATGTAGCTCAGGGTGAAGTCTCTGTTTGATCCCCAGTACCACAAACAAACAAACAAGCAAACAAAAAACCCAAACAAACAAGAAGGAAAGAGAAAAGAAAATAGAGCTGCTGATGGTGGTACACGCCTGTAATTCCAGCACTCTCAAAGGTCGAGGCAGGAGGATCCCAAGTTCTAGCCCAGTGTGGGTGACTTAGCAACTTAATAAGACCTTGTCTCAAAATAAAAAATAAAAATTCTTTACATTTTATTAAGAAGCAAGGGCTGGAGGAATAGCACAGCAGATAGAGGGCTTGCCTACCAAGTGCTAGGCCCAGAGTTTAATTCCCCCCCACCACATAAACCAGTCATGGTGGTGCACACCTGTGATCCCAGCACTTGGGAGGCTGAGGCAGGAGGATGGCCATGCATTCAAGGCGAGCGTAGGCTACATAGTGAATTTAAGATCAGCCTAGACTGCAGAGTGACACCCTGTCTCAAAAAAAAGGAAAGAAAAAAAAAA
>PVKB01006448.1:0-61796 GCA_004027205.1 Ctenodactylus gundi | reverse complement strand
TCTGTCTGTCTGTCTGTCTGTCTGTCTTTTCTACCCCAGTCTCTTCTTTAGACACATACACTTGTCTATCCCACATTGGCTTCAAAACTGCCTTCTGGAGATAATTGCAGTGCTGAGAAATGCGAGAAGAGTGATTTTTAAAAAAATACTATGCCTTCTTGGAAAGACAGGGCAAAAAAGGTCAGATCAAGGAAGCCTTTTTTTTTTTTTAATAAGGGGCTATGTCATAGAGAGTATTGCGTATAGCTTCCCAATATGCATTTTAAGTCAAAAAGATTAATCTTTAAAAATCGATTAACAGTACATTCCCTGATGTAACAACAGGGACCTAACCTCGTGTGACCCTGTATTTTAAAGTGTCTGTTTGAGATTTGAAACACAAGACAGAATGTCCATTGTTAATTTGTATTTCATAAAAATTTCAGTCTTCACACTTATGAGGCCTCTGCAAGATACCACAAGGAAAAATAGGAAATTTAAATTATTTTAAATGAAACTGAGATGAAAGAGATTCCTAATTATTTAAATGTTTTAAGTCCAAGTAAATATAAATTGAGCCTCTCCCAAGTCTCATAAGTGCACCTTCTTGTCTTAGGGCTGTCTCTAGAAGCCGTGATTTTCATGATACTTTTGGTCTTGGCATTAGGGGATTGAATGCAGGGCCTTTGCGCTGAGCTTCACTGCAAGCCCTTTTTATTGTTATTTTTTGACAGAGGATCTTGGCCAAATTGCCCAAGCTGAGTGCCAGCTTAGGATCCTCCTGCATCAGCCTCCCAAAATGAAATTACAGGACTGGGCCACCACCTTTATGCTCTTTGAAAGTCCTGGGACCCAGGCCCATCATCCCCTGCTGCGCAGCCTCTTCTGGCCATCCTGCTTTTCTGTAGAATGCGGGTGTACAACCTTCTTGCTGTGAGAACCCTCCTGCATTTTCATTGCTTTTAAGGACGGACTTAGTTTTTCAGGATGTCCTGAGCTCTCCATCAGTGGTGACATTTCACGTACTGCATAAGTGCGCTTCACACAGGTCCTACATCCACCCATGTTGTACAAAAGAGGTGGGCTGGATTTTTCTCGTGTCTACCCTGGACCTCGTCTAAAAGGGCATTGCTTGTAGAATGATCTTGTGTGTGTGTGCTTTGTACCCCACCCCTGAGTTCTGCTTCTGAGGAGCTCTGCTGATTTGTTTGGCCGTTTCATGGTGGCTTACTGACCACCGTAACTGCAGATGGGTGCTGGCTACAGGGAGGGGGCCTGACAGGATACCTAGTCAGGTTTTATCTGCCAGCAACTAGTAATGTAGCATTTGACTTGAGGACTAGTAAGAAAGGGGCAGTCATGGCCCATTATTTAAAAATGGGATTGTCAATGGTGTGTACATATTTTATTTTGGATTTCATTTTTAAATTATAGCCCATGTAATATGAGCAATTTGAGATGTACCATTATGAGTTGTGTGTACTAATGTACCTTTTCTTCCCTCCTGCAGACTCTCTACAAGCATAAGGGAGTTACAGAACTTTAAAGCCTTACTACAACACGAGAGGTAATAAAGGCCGTTAGGTCTGACCAGAGACATCGGCGGCTGCGTGGAGCCTCAGAGTCGGACGCTCGCCAGAGGCTGAGCTAAGACTTAAAGAATTTCGAACTCTTAAAAGAGAAAATTCAAATGCTCACTTGAATATTTATGATCCTGAATAGATTATCATTTAGAGATATTTATGAATGAAGTATATACTTTGAAAACACGTAAATTATACTAATTCTGTGTTTAATTTTATGTGTTTTCATCCATTGAATATTCTGAGCTTCGAGTTGGTTTTGTTCTTATTCAGTTACCCTGTAATTTTGGCTGTCAAACATTAGGTGCCTGTCTTTCCTCGTGTGGCGCTGTTCCCACCCCGTCCCTGGCAGGAAAGGAGAGGTAGGGAGCCTGTGTTGCTTGGGGCTGGTGCCCGCATCAAGATGGACCCGTGGCCTCACGCGTTCATAGCTCACGCAACCCTCGGCATCACCCAGCAACAAAGCCATCATCCGCTGAGCGGCCCTTTCCTTGGAGTTTCAGGGGCTCCTGTGATTCCCCAGTTCAGCTTCAGTGTTACCAGTGTTATTGGAAGTTTTAGTTGTGGTTGCTGCTTTGTTTGGGCCTGAGGACCTGGCGGTGAGGGTGGACCTGTGCCACAAGGGCCCTGTGACATGGGCGGACCAAGGGCCTCGGCACCCAGAACCTGTGGGGTTCTGCTTCACCAATCTCTGTTCTCATTTTAGAAATGCCCAGGTTAAAAAAAAAAAAAAAAATACAAGACCCTGTGTATTCAGGTAACAGATCACTTCCTGATAAAATTTGAATGGAGTTATATGGATTTATGCCAGTTAGAAACATTGGGTACACAAAATATGCAATGTTACAGGAGGCATTTGTAAAGGATCTAGTTTCGAATACAGGCCGTGCAGACCTGTAACCCTCCGCGCGGCTTTCCTCGCGCGATCTGGCCGGAGATGAGGCTCCGGCGTGCCCCCTCCCGCTGGTGCCACAAGTGGTTCAGGCAGGACCCGCTGGCGCTGGGATTCGGCTGTGCAGGGCTCGGGTCTCAGGCTGCCCCTTTCCAAACCTGGGACCTGCGGTCTTCAGTACTTGAGAGCTTGGTCTTCTGAAGCTGCCCACGCCCGCCCTGGGTCCGTGGGAAAGGCCCGTCTGCATGACCGGAGCGCCGCAGCCGGCGTCTCTGGCCCTCTGCTAAGTGCTCTTAAACCCCGGCTTACCTCCCAGAGTCCGGAACTTGGCTGTTTAAAAACCACCCTGCCACCCTGTGATGGGTCGCAGGTGGGGAGCGAGGGCTCACCGCAGCTGCCTTGTCCCGGCGTTTCTGATGTGGGACCCAGCGGTGGCGGTGGGTTTAAAGTGGGGTGGCTGGCGCTGCTTCTTTAGGGCGGCCGACAGCCTGACCAGATGCCGCCTCCTCTTAGGAGTACACGAGCAACTGTTCTTAACCTAGTACGTATTTGGAGTTGTAAGAAAATGTGAACATTTTGCACTTACGCCATTTTTATTGTAGATTTACAGCTGTCTCTGGTAGTGTTAACTGCACCATCCCTGTAGCTAAAGGCTATTATTTAAACTCTATTTACTGTAATTTGTTTCAGGATATTAAGAGTGTTTTCTAGGCAGCTCAGATCTGAATGGAGAGTAAAAATTTCAGTTTTAAGGAAATTTTTCACTAAGAAAATAAATGAAGTATTCTTAAATTGAAATTCATCTGAGTAACTTTATTTTACTGTAGATCAGGTTTTGGGGGATGGCCCACATGTGTGTGTTCCTGACAGTCGCATAAACCCTAAGGCCGTTTGGTGAGCCAGGTGACACTTCAGGTCCTCACGGTGTAGACGTTCCCCCAGGGCCTTGCCCAGTGCCGGGATGTGGCACCTGGTGTGCAGTGTGCAGCGTGGACGTGCTTAGCTGGAGGCACCTCCCTGCGTTTTGGCATCACCTGCTCCAGAACCCAGCACATGACCATGTCCCCGACAGACGTGATGGCAGCAGTGGACGAGGTGATACACATGAAGAAAAGGAATCATTCCTCCTGCAGCAGCGTGCAGCTCTCTGGGACTAGAATCGATGTAAGCTAGACTAAGTACCTACTAAGAAAACGCTCAGTGTTCTCTCTTGACTCTTGGGTTATAAGAATAGTCAGGACAGTAATAGATCTCACTTCTGAAATTTCACACATCAGATACTGTGGTGTTGAAAATCGTGCCTGACTTAGTGTTGTCTCACTGTTTACGAGAAGCACTGTGCCCTTTTTCAGGATTGTCTAGGTGGCATTGTGTACAAGGGACAGCTGGCCTAACCATCAGCAGTGTCTTCCCTGGGAGCCGGCAGCCGACTGTGGAGTGAACCCCGGTGGGACCCGGGGCTGTCCACCAAGACACAGCGCAGGTGCCTGACAGGGTGGACGCTGTCTCGTAGGAGCCCAGTAAGGCCACGAGCTCCGAGGACCACAGACGGTGCAGCTTAGATTCCAAACCTAATTTCAAGTAAGGTGATGTTGTTCCCACCAGATTCTAGAAAATGCGAATTGAAGTACATGTTTCTGTGATCTTCTCTCCGTTCCCCAAACTCATTTCTATTATAGGTGAAAATTTAATTATAGTTTGTGGAATTGGGGAGTACACTTCCCAGGTGGCTCTTGTCACCGGCACCAGCGCAGCGGGCCCTGAACTGTAAGGCCTTTGGTCATTCTGTCTGCGCAGCTGCACTGAGGTGAACAGACAGAAAACTGGCAGGGGAAGGCACAGGAACTCGCTCACAGCCACAGACCCTGGTGCCCACCAGATCCTGAAACCACACACCGTGACTGCAGAGTTCCCCTGCTATGCCTGTGACCTGTGTGTGTCTCCTATGGTAAGTGGATCTGTAATCATTCAACTAAAAAGGGGGGCCTTGTACCATCTCTTGATTTTTATTGAGTCATAAAGCTATTAAAATAGTATTTAATTTTCTGAGTAGGCAGTAGAGTCACAGTTTCTAAAAAATGAAGACATCAGAAGTTACACACAGTGTGCGTGCCTGCCTGGCCCCACTGCCAACATGGCACTCCCCACCATGCAGAACTCTGCCCTTGGTTTGGTTCCACCCATACTTTTTACGGCATTTACAAACACAAGTAAGTACAGTCTTCTTTTTCTCTCAGTTTTAACTGCACTGGTGTCTTACTGTCTTCTCTCCCCCATGTTTCTTCACTGCCTTCACGACACTAGACAGTTTTGCCTCTTTAGTGGCTGCCTGGGATTCCATTGTGCGGTTTTGCCACGTGTCCATACCTGTCCTCTGTTAACGGCCACCTCCACGTAAATCACTTCACATTTGTGTATACACACACACGTGCGCGCGCGCGCGCGCGCGACTCTACTGGGTCTGCTGCCCACTGGAGAACAGAACCAGTCACGGCCATCATTTTGATTAGTGGATATGGGCCATTTTCTTTTTTTATTTTTGAGACAGGGTCTCACTCTACACCCCAGGCTAGCCTTGTACTCATGGCCGTCCTCCTGCCTGAGCCCGGCTTTCTGTGGTGCTGGGAATCCAACTCAGGATTGCTTGCTAGGCAAGTGCTTTAAATGCTGTGCCATTCCTCTAGCCCCAGTCTGCTGACTCTCTACCTGATGAAGACCCAACTTACCACCGTGGAGATTCAAAATCCTAATCCAGAACGTGAAGGCAGATGAAGGCATGGCATGTGCCCGCATGAACAGCTCAGCTCAGAGCTTCGATTCTGGGACAGTCTCCACCAATGCCTGGGGGATGATGCTCATAAAAAGCCTGTTACCTTTTTTCCTATTTGAACTGTCTGTCCAACAACTGGTTACCTGTCACATTTCTACGAGAGGACCCTCTAGATGAGCTCAAAGCCTATGTAGTCAGTAAGGAGTTGGTAAAAGCACACGCACGAGAATTTCCTTTTGAAAACAGCACTTACCAAAGCTACATGTAACTGTCCTGTCCCCACTGCAGGAGCCAGCACACAGCAGCGAACCAGAGACACGCTGGGACCCCCTGCGTATGGTGCAAGTGCCTGCCGGGCGGACACGTGCTGAGCTGAAAACTGTCCAGGGAGAAGCTGCCCGTGCAGTGGAAGTCAGCTGTGGAGTCACAGGCTCCCGACATCTGCGGCTGGGGCAGCCAGATTCCTAGTCTCAGGCCACTTTCTGCTGCCACGTCCCTTGGTCGAGGCCCAGGAGGGACCTCTGGGCAGGTGAGTGTTGGCAGCCTTTAACCCTGGCTCCTGGCTGGTGGGCTTACCCAGGTACATGTGTGCATGGCCCTGGAGAAAATGCCCCTTGCTGTGGCCCTCTGCCCTCCAGTTCTGAGGAGGCTGAAGTTCAGGGGTAGAGCTCAGTTCTGGCTTTGAATGATAAACAGCGGTCTGGCAGTCTGGGCCCAGCAGAACTGGGAGGCCTCTGGTTACAGAACTTAGTGGCTGGGCAGCCCAGCTGGGACAGAGACAGAGAGGAGGGTCGTGCCATCGGAGGCAGCCGAATCACTGGATTTGGACTGCAGGACTTTGAGCCCAAGCTCCACACCGAGCAAGGCTGCACTGCCCTAGCCCAGAGGAACAGCACCAGTGACAGGGACCCAGCACAGGGGTGGGCGGGGCAGGGGACAGTCGGCAGCCCCTGTGGGACAGAGCTTCTCACGGTCTCCGCTACGGGCCAGGAGTAGGACTCATACCAGTTGTGCAAAGCTGGCAGGCAAGGACGTTGATGTGTGACATGTGCCTCGTCCAGTGTAGCCCTAGAAGGTGCTCAGTGCACACGGACCTCCATGTGCTTTCCACAGTGTCCCTCTAAGTGTCCCCTCATCTTAGCAGGTGTGGTGCCCTTGTTGCTGAGAAGTGCTCCGTGGGCACTAGCTTGCCTGTATCCATGTACACACACTCCCGGTGGTGCTGCAGTGTCGGGGCTGGACCCCACGGCCTCATGCATCCTCAGCAGGTGCTCTGCCTCCGGGCTGCCCTGGCCACCCAGAGATGCTGGAAGTGCCTTATACACATGGGAATGTTCGTAGTAAAACTTTCCCATAGGATAAAAATAGGAGTGCATGTCAAACGTATGTCATACCAGTCTATACATTTATTTCCCTGAGGCAATCTAAAGGGAAAGCCGAATGTAAAAACAACCTTGCTCAGTTGGTGGAGGTGATGAAGTCTCGGGTATATTTAGTTCTAACAAGTTCACCTATTAAAAAATAAAAGCAAGGGAGGGCTGGAGGCCTAGCACGGTGGTTAGAGCTCTTGCTCAGCAAGCACAAGGTCTCGAGTTCATTCCCCAGTACCACGTAAGCCAGGTGTGGTGGCACACACCTACAGTCCTAGTACTTGGGAGGCTGAGGCAGGAGGATTGCCCTGAAAGGCTATCTTAGGGACTTGTGCTGTAGCCCGGCCTGGTCCTGAACTCACCGGCCTGGTCCTGAACTCACTTTGTAGCCTATCTGGGGGAGTGGAGGCCAGGTGCCGGGGGTGTAGTTCAGCAGTGGCAGGCGTGCCTGCTCACAGCCACAGGCACAGAAGAGAGGAGGCAAGCGCAAACCAGTGTTCTTGCAGTGCCCACATGGCAGGTGTCCACGAGAGCCTCCCCGTTCTCCCACGCCCAGGTCGGTGGATGTTCACTCCTGCTTCTCTTACCAGGGCCAGCCGAGAGCCACTGTCCTGAGCTGCTGTGAGCAGAGGGAGGGGCGCTGCAGGAGGTGCGCTGCAGGAGCTGAAGAGGAGGACGCACGGGTGTCTGCGCAGACCCACTGCAGCCAGGGGACAGCTGCGGAGATGACAGCCTTCCCTGAGGCGCATGTCACACGTGAGTGATGGAACGGACCTTTCTGTGGCATCCCCTCTCCCTGTGCACTTTTAACTATGCACTGCTGTGCTATGAAGGACAGTGACGTCTCTTACAACAGGTAGTAACTCTGCCTCCCTTTCCCAGAAGGGGCAGCAAGTATGGCTATGCAGGGCGCAACTGCCAGCCTGCACTGTAGACGGGTTAGGAGGACTCACATCTGTCATGTAGGTGAAAGCCGTGGCCAGGCAGGTGCCCTCCCCCGCTAGGGGACAGGTGTCACCCACAGCATACAGCTTCTAGGAGGCTCTTTAAGCAAGTATTTACAAGGAAGGGGCCGATTTTAACGGGTAGAGAAACCTACCACATTCCAGATCTTGTGGCTGCAGCACCGGGGCCTTCGTGGCACCCGGGGAAGCTCAGAGAGGACCTGCTGGGCCGTCGCTGAAGGGAGCAGAGACCTGACTGGGCTGAAAAGATGACGCAGTCACTGAGTACCGCAGAAGAGGTTTAATAGTGTAAGTCAGCTACATTGTTAGGACGCAGTCAGCCTGTGACTGCTGCAGTATGCACGCTGCCCGGCCAGGGGACATTCCAGCCTGGCACTAAAATGACCCAGACATGTGGACCTGACAAAAACACTGAAGAGCCAGGCATCTCGGAGTCCCTGGCTCCGTAACTTCCAACACCGGAGCACGGTCAGCTGCTCGGATGGCAGCTGTATGTCAGGACCCTACCAGCAGGAGCCCAGTGACCACAGGGGTAAGGGTCTGGTGACAGTTTTAGTCCAAAAGCCGTTGACTCGTAGGCCATAGATTCTACACATTCAAAGTGAATTATGCATCAATATGTGCAAACTACAAATAATACAGTAACATCTCAAGGAAAAACCCTAGTATACTTTAGCATTAAGTTATGTAAAATATCTTTATAAAAGTACAGATTTTCTTTAAAAAGCTTAAATTATACCCACTGAAATGAGCAGGCTGGCCTATCAGTGGTAAAAATAAGGGTTTGTCAATCTAAGTTATTGCTTAGTCCTACGGAGCCATTGGAAGCCTGCAGCAAGTAAAACCCAAGTTCTGCTTTCAGAAAGAATTTTTAAAACTTGGCTCCTGCGCCACTGGCCTGCCTGGATCTTTCAGACCGCAGAATCTCACGCAGGGACGCTAACCAAAGCTGGGTTTGTACGGATCCGGAGCTGAGTCCTGGTGAAAAGTTCCTGCTTGAGCCAGGAAGCTGTTAGGTTGTGGTCCCCAGTCATAGTAATCTGGAGCAAAGCTTGAAGGAAAAACACGGGTTCAGGCACACGATGCATCCCACTGTACCCCTGTGACATGTCTAAGCTTAGGGAGCCGGGAGCCCCAAGTTCTTTACATGAGCTTCTCAAAGTCTGAAGCCTGTTTTTCACTCAAGACAGTGCTGGCACAGTGCACTCTTGGAAGTCTGGCAGCCCCAGAACCTGAGAGCAGGCACTGTGGGGAGCAGTTCTTAGTAGCCACTTGTGTCTGAATGTTAGTGGGGACAAGAGCTCCTTTCCTGTGTGTCTCAGTAAGAACCTTCTGTGCCTCTGCACCCTCATCTGTGGAATGCCACTTCCCGTGTGGCCCGTGCTCTCCACACCAAGCTTTCCACCAATGTCGTCTTCCTCCGTGTTAGGGTAAGGGCCTTAAAGGGACAAACACGGCTACAGGATCTGTGCTGACGTAGCTGGGGTGGAGAATCTTAGGAAACGGGGTCCTCACAATCTAAGGTCCTCACAATCTAAGGGACAGTTCTGAGCTTGGGAAGCCCCTGCCTGCCTGTCTAACCAGGAGTTCTCTCTCTTCACGGCCTCTCAGAAGCCCTGGATGCTCCCAGCTCTCCTGTTCCCAAGCCGAGCCCCTGGAAAGGAGCAAGCACATTGGCCCTTTTAACCTACACGACACTGGCATTACAACGGAGCAACACGACAGGTCCTCGCTTCCCCTGGGCCGGGAGCAACTAACTGGGCAGTGGGGCTCCTCTTAGCTCTCGCGCCCAGAGTCATGACCGCAAGGAGGTTCCTGAGCTGCCCTCTCCCATGTGTTCGGGGTGGTTTCTTTCTTTTTAGGCAAAATCTCTCTTTGTAGCCCAGCTTTATAGGGTGCTAGGGAATCGAACTCAGGACCTTCCACTTGCTAGGCAAGTGCTTTAACTACTGTGCCATTCCTCCTCCAGCCTCTGGATTTTCAAGAAGAGAAACTTCCACATAAGCAACTCCCAGGAAAATACAGGGGCTCAGGGCACACATCTGGACAAAGCCCAGCCCCTCAACTGTGAAGCCAGGGCCTCTGCCAGGACAGGCCTTGTCTCATCTGAAATTAAGGCTAATGCTTGCACTGACCTCGCAGCCCACACGAGGCCCAGCCATGCCCTTTGTGAGCAGGGGCCCGGGCCCAAGTTTCCCAAGGATTACCTTCATTTAAACTAGACTATGGATGGACGTCAAATTTAGCATTTGGTCCTTGTGAGCGTTCTAATAATGGCATACCATGCATCAGTTCTTGGCGAACATCTGCCTGGTCAAGGAGCTCAGGCACTCAGAAATGTTGCCCTTTAAGGCAATCTGCTTCCTCTTCCCCGGCTCTCTAGGCCACGGTTCTGTGTGCACACCACTAGGAATCAGCACTGAGCAGAGAGGCCCATGCCAGCCCTGGTCATGTAGTTTCTAACAGCCATTTCCCCTGGCCTGGCCTGTCTCCCAGGGCGCGGCCCTCTCCCCGGGCCCCTAGTGGGCAGGGCCTTACCTTCCCTGAAGTCCCTGAGGGGCAACGTTCCACGCAAGGTCATCATCACTGTCGTATCTTCGAGGATTGTCGAAGAAGTAAGACCTGGGGTTGAACCCGTGGGTGGGGACCATTCCAGGGTTGGTCTAGGAAAACAGATAAGTGCTGGGCCCCTGCACCTGGGACGAGGGCAACTGGGTGTGGTGGCAGGAATGGAGCGGGGCCTCCACGCTGAGTTGCAGTCTCAGCCCAGTTTTATTTTTCATTTTTGAGACAGAGTCTCACTCTAGCCCAGGCTGGCCTTGGACTCGATAATCTGCCTGCCTCAGCCTCCCAAGAGGTGGGGAATCAAACTCAGGGCTGTGCGCTTGCCAGGCAAGTGCCTTAACCGCTGTGCCATTCCTCCGGCCTAATCTGAATTTTGAGACAGGGTCTCCATTGCTCCAGATGAGCTCACACTTGCGTTCCTCCCGCCTCAGCCTCGGAATCCTACTGTGGGCCAGCTGCGAGCTGGTTCACATAGACTGAAGAGGACAAAAGCCCTCCAGTCTGGCTACAACAATGAGCCATCGCTGTTTTAATTCTTTGAAAATGTACAAATCACCCAAACGAGGGAGGCCAGTTTGGAAGTAAAACGGCCCTGTCCGCTGGGTGGCTGGCACCGGACAGGAGGCGCAGGATCCAGGGGGGAGGCCGCCTCCACCTTCCCCACCACCCCTAGTGGCCCCTAGGTGGGTGACCCAGTCCCTGCTTGTGCTTAGTCGGGCCTGCCCCTGGAGGTCATGTACATGACATCAGTGGAGGGGAGGTGCCATTCCTGGCGCCCCCTCCCAGCCATCCACGCTGGGGGAGCGCTGACCACCAGCTCTGCTTTCCTCTACAGGAAGAAAAGCTTCTGAGCTTGGGGCAGGCTGTAGGGGTTAGTAGTTGCCCCGGGGCCTAGAGATAACACCCTACTTTCATTTCCTTTGTAAAATAAACTAAGCCAAAACCACACTTCCCAAAGCACAAAAAGTAAAAGTGGAGGGACCTGTCGGCCACTGCGTCCGGAAGGGCCTCACACTTGTGCCCATGGGCTGCGCACGAGGGGCCGGGCTTTCTGCCTGCTGTGCTCACCAGGTTCCCCGCGGGATTCCTCACCCGGAAGAAGTACACCACCAGCGAGGTGGGCAGCAGCTCCCACACAAACAGCACCACTCCGAACACCACGTAGCCGGCATCACCCAGCTGGCTCTTGAGGTCTGCCTGTGAGAGAGGAGAAACTGAGGCACCACGCTGCTGGGGTCGAGAGGGGATTGCCTATACATCAGTTCTGCCTGCCCGGAGGGGGAATTCTTTCCCTGTGCACATTCTGGAATCGGTGCTAGCTGTGGTCTGGCCGGGCGTTGCCCACCCCTGCAATGGGCCGTCTTCCAAACAGACGGAGCCCTGCGCCTCCAGACCCTCCCCTGCGTCCCTGGGGCCAAACTGACCGACCCGTTTAGATCTAAGCTGGTCAGCACCTGGAGAAAGCTGCTGGCATGTGGGCCATAGGATGTGACTTTATACTGCCCATAAAAAAATGGTTAAATTTTATATCTCACCTACAATAAGAAACCCTCTACTATGAATACATCTGCATCAGAAGGTTTTTTTTGGAGGAGGGGTGGGGAGATAAAAGTCTCACTCTGTATTCCAGGCTCGCTGTGTAGCCCAGGTTGGCAGCAAATTGACGGCTATCCTGCCTCAGCCTCCTGTGTGCTGGGATTACAGGTGCATGCAACCACACCTGGCTGATGTATATGTGGTGCTGGGGAACGAACCAGGGCTTGTGCACAGCAGACAAGTGCTCTCACCAAGGTACACCCCAGCACTGGGAGCACTAGAACCCCAGAAAGTGGAAAGTGAAGTGTGCACACATGCACACACATCCAACCTAGTGTGGACACAGACACGGCAGGGGTCCTGAGCCACCTGACAGGCGAGGAAGTGCCTCCGCCCCATCCCATGCCCGCAGGGAATGGCGCCTGCTGACCTGGTCTGATACGTTGTACCAGTCGTAGTCAAAAGAGTGGACGTTCTTCATCTGAGAAAATGACAGGATGAACAGGTTGTAGCAGGCGCGGGAGGTGTACAGCAGGGTGACAGTGACGCCGACGGCAGTCACCTGGCACACGGACGAGCCCTGGAAGAGACAGATGCAGGCAGGTCACAGACGCTGTCCCCCTGCTTGTCCCTGATTTGGGCCACCCCAGGGCCTGTGGGGATCTTGGGGTGCTCGAGGTACACAGGGGCTCACTCCAGGCCTTGCACCCTGCAGTTCCCAGGTACCTCACGCAGTGAGACCTGGATGGGACTGGAAAGGCCTCGGCAGGGAGCAGTCTCCAGGCCTCTGGCGGAAGTCTGCAGAGTCGCAGGGCTGTGTCATGACATCCATCACTGGCACTGCTCAGCACCAGCTCCTCCCGCCCGAAGGCTGCAGCAGATGAGCCCACATCGGCCAGCTCGGGACACAGCGTCTCGGAGGGATGGGGCTGGGGCAGTGCGCCGTAGGCAGCATGCTGCATGGGAGCCCGTTCTGAAAACCCAGGGCCACCCAATGGGGCGGGCAGTCCCAGCGGACTCAGTGTGGGAACTGCATGGGGATCTGTAACCGTGCCCCACAGCGTCAGGCTGGTAACGTCTAGCCAGACTCATGGCACAGACCCCTTGTCCCAGCACTGAGGCTGAGACAGGAGGAACCCAAGCTTGAGCCCAGCCTGGCCAAATGTGCAACTGAGGGAGATCCTGTCTCAAAAACAAAAAAGGGCTAGAGCCAGCCCTGTGAGATAAGGCCTGGCATGGGTACCAGTAACACCAGCACACCCGCCCACCACCTGAAGAACCTCTGGCTAGAAACATACTTAAGGCAAAACTAGGGGCTAGAGGAATAGCTCTGCAGGCACTAGGAAGGCTGAGGCAGGAGGACTGCTATTGAGTTCAAGACCAGCCTGGACTACAGAGTGAGACACCCCCCCCACACACACACACACACACTCTCAAAAAAAGTACAAAACTAAAACTGATTTTTTGAGTTTGGCATGTGGAAGTCATTAAATGCAAAATACTACTTCACCTAGCCAGAGGTTCTTGGACAGTCAGGGAAGCTAGGACACCTTAACACTACAACTTAGTTTTTAAAAGCCGTGACTGGCCCCATCTTGGAGATACACAGAGAAGCCCGGGAAAAACCAAGTCTAAAACGCAGCAAAGTTTAGAAATGGAAGAACTACTTCTCCACACCGACTCCAACTGCAGGCATCACAGGATGCCTGCTGCAGCATGGACTCAACACCACCAATTGTTTCTAAAGTGACACACGGGGTCAGAAGCTAGCATCCCATGGCCAACTGGCACTGGGTGAAGAAGGCCGAGGGTGGGCCCTGCTGTGTCTTAGTAGAGGCGTGCTGGTGGCGGGGAGACCAGGCCCCCCAGCCATCCCTGGCCCCACGGCTCACCAGGCTCCTTGGCTTAGGAGTGGGTGTCCGACAAGAGACACGTGGGGTTCAGCTCATCAGCTGCTTGGGTACCATGCACCCTAGCACATCGCCTGTCACCGTCCCTCTGCTGATGGGAAGGGAAGACATCGGGCACAGCCATGGGAGCTTCCTTCAGCCACACATGCCTGGGGCTCAGAATGATCCCAGCCGGGCATCCTGGGCTCCAGCTACTGCCGCTAAGGACTATCAACAGCCACATGATCTGTGTGCCTCAGTTTCCCTGCCCTATAGAACCATGAGGATCTCAGACTGTGGTAGGTATAATCAATCCACTAATCCTTTTTTTCTTTTTTTTTTTTTGAGACACAGTCTTGCTCTGTAGTTCCTGCTGGTCCTGAGCTCACTGTGTAGCTCAGCCTGACCTCAAACGCATGGCAGTTCTCCTGCCTCAGCCTTCCAAGTGCTGAGATTACAAGCACGCACCACCACGCCCAGCTAATCCATTCATCCTTTAAGATGTGGGTTAAATAAAAACATGTTAACCACAGACAGCACTGGGCCTGCGGACACACTAGGCCGCCTGGACAGAATGACCCTGCCCCAGAGTCCAAGGAACCAGACTCCCGTGTGGCTAATCATTTGTGAGAGGAGAGGTGTGGAAAGGACACTGTGTGCCTCCTGTCTGCAAAGCAGGCGACCGTTCCTGCGCTCAGAGGGAGCTTCACAGTGGGGGGCTGACCACACCCTCGCCTTACCTTGGACTCCAGGTAAATGTTGGCTAGGGACATCTTGGAGATTCTGTAGAGACAGACGGAGAGAGAGACAGCGCACAGCACAAACAGCGTGTCGTTGATGGCCACCCGTACCGACACGATGACCTTCCTCTCCCAGTGGCCTGTCTTCACCAACACGGCGCAGGTCAGGTTCACCAGCAGGAAGACGAGGCTGACGACGAGTGAAGCCAGGTAGAGGGGCAACCTAGGAAGGGGCAGCGAAGAGGCCTCAGGCCCCAGCCTGCCCGCGTGGCCTGCCTGCTGCCCTGGGCCCAGGATGGGAGAGGAGTGGGGCCCTGCTCCCGAGGAGCACAGCAGGGGCGAATGCAGGGGCGCCTGGGACTTGGCAGCAGCCACTCTACGTTCCCAGCGTAACTGACCAGCTGTGCCCCCAGGGAATCCTTCATGTGGGGCCCGTCACTGTCTCCCGGAGGTCACACGCCTGAGGGCAGGTGGCCAAGCTGGCCAGTCCATGGGAGCCTCCTATACTCCCTCCTGCAGGAGCAGGGCACACTGAAAGCCACGCGCTGGGGCTGACAGCTCCAGGGACGGTGCTAGATGACCGCACTGTCAGCCCACAGCGTGGGACACAGGTAACGGCAGCTGCAGTGAGCCTCGGCCGCTGAAAAAACCCCACAGCCCCCCTCAGAGTGTATGCGGGAGTACGGGCGATGACACAAGTGGCTCCCGCACTTGGGGACCCGAGGCTGGCCCGGCTGGGAACCAGACTTTCACTTGCACCTGTGCATTTCCTGTCAACATTCCGAAAGCTAAATGGTCTCGCCACCATTCCCAAGGGTGCTGAAAACCTGTGGTGAACGTTAAGTCACAGCACACCGTGGTTACGGCACATCCGGCTGTTCATGCCTCTCGCTGCCACGGTTCTGCAAGTCCTCCCTAGGTGTGTGCGCTAGGTGTGGTAAGAAACGGAGTGAAAAAATACCACCTCAGATCGGGGCTCATAACCAGAATATACAGGGAACAAAATCAAGGACCTAACTGAAAAGTGGGCAAATGAAATGAAGAGGCAGTTCGCTCGGGAAGAAGTTCAAATGGCCAATAAATATATGAAAAAATGTTCAACATCCCTAGCCATAAGGAAAATGCAAGTCAAAACATCGCTAAGATACCATCTCACCCCAGAGAGAATGGCCTACATCAACAAGTCAAATAGCAATCAGTGCTGGCCAGGCTGTGGGGAGAAAGGAACCCTCCTGCACTGCTGGTGGGAATGTAACCACTTTGGAAAACAGTATGCAGGTTTCTCCTTTTTTCCCCCCATTTTATTGATACGTATAACTGCAAAATTTAAGGTTTACAATGAAGTTGAGCATTTTGTGCACATACATATCTTGTCAAGGTGACAAGGTCTTTCCCACTCTCCTTTTGTCCCTCCCCCAGTATGGAGGTTTCTTAAAAGATTGGAAATAAATATCCCCTTCAATCCAGTGACACCCCTCCTGGGAATACATCCAAAAGAGGCCAAAACAACACATAACGGAGACATATGTATAACCATGTTCAAAGCAGCACAACTAACAACAGCTAAAATATGGAAGTCACCAAAATACCCATCAACAGACCAGTGGATACACAAACTGTGGTATTTATACACAATGGAATACTATGCATCAATAAAGTCCAACAGTGTGGAGGCTTTTATGGGCAAATGGAGGAAACTTGAGACCATCATGCTTAGTGAAGTGAGTCAGAAGCAGAAGGTGAAATATCGAATGGTCTCTCTGATATGAGAGACCCAGATCACAACTATCTCACAGAACTTAAAGTGAAAAATAAAGGGAAGAGGGGAGTTGTAGGAGCGGGTAGGGGTGGACTGAAAGCGGGGAAGGTCTTGTTACCTTGACTAGATATGTATGTGCACAAAATGCCCCAAACCAATGTAAACCGTAAATTTTGCACTTATACATCATAATAAAATGGGGGGGGGGGGGGAATGCTGTGATGCAAAGGCCCGTGAACAGCTCGCGGCGGGTCTCACCAACCTGCGACCCCAAGTGCCTCTCTCTGGCTCTTTGCCAGTCAACATCATGAGGTCAATGTTCTGAATCAAACTGTGACATCAAGGCACCACCTGAAGACATGAAAGATGATGGCCAGGACAGCTTCAGACAGCAGCAAGGTGGGGTGTGTCTCAAGTGTGGAGTGGAGAGGTATTTTTGAGGGGGATTATGGCCATATGTTTACTGCAGTTTGGGGGGACAGGTCTCGCTGTGTAGTCCAGGCTGGCCTTGAACCGAGTGCCGGATTATGGGAATGCACCACCGCGCCCAGCTAGTACATGGTGTGTAGGATTCGAACCCGAGGCTTTGCCTTCTTGCCTAAGTGCTCCAATCACTGTACTACGCGCCCTCTAAACCCGACTACAGTAACTGTTAAAATTTAAACATTTCCTGTATTGCTGGATTGTGCCCATACATAACATTCCATTCTATTAGGTACTGAATCTAGAGGTGATTTAAAAATACGTGTGAGGATTTTGTGGGACTTATGTCAGTACTGTGTGCCTTCTGATAGGACGTGAGGAGGGCCTTGGTCCTTGAGGAGGGCCCCAGAGCCAGTTCCCCCTGGAAAACCAAAGGGCAGCTGGGTTTATGTGCCGCAGTCCTCTGTGTGATGCCAGCAAAGTCACCAGCGATGGAGCCAGGAGCATGCGCTGCTGGGAGAGGTTTCCCGGTGCCCATGAATCTGCCCCAGCTAAACAGCAACTGGCCACGTCCCCAGCCACCTGCACAGACCCCACCCTTCCGGAGAGACCGTGTCTGATCCAGACACAGATTTCATAACACGCACAACCCAGGGCTCCTCCTCCAGGGCCCACCTTGTGTTTTCACCCTGTGCTCTGCTGTAGTTGTTTCCTGGCACTGGGCATCCAGCCCAAGCTGAGCTCCATCCGCGGGCCTTTCTGATTTTCAGACACGGTCTCGCTGTGCGCGTAGGCCGTGCCTCTGAGCTGCTGGAGTGCACAGGACCTCCACACCTTGCCCAGTTTTCCTGAAGTGGCCACCATGTGGCAGTGCAGGTAGGGAATCACCGTGTGCTCACAGCCAGGCAGAAAACCGTCAGTGAGGGTCACCATCAGTGTCATCATCAGGAGCCGCCCCAGGGCGCTCGATTTCCCAGCACCACGTGTCTTACTTTTTCATCGCTGTGACTCAATACTTGACGTGAACAAGTTAGAAAGGATTTATTTTAGCTCACGGTCAGAAGGTCTCAGCCCATTCACGGATAAGCAGCTGGAAAAGGGTGGAATCACATGGTAGGTCACAGCTAGAGCCGCTGCTCTGGGGACACAGATCCTCACAACAGCAGGCCAGAACGGAGACCAGTCTGGGAGGAAGGGCAGAGCCAGCCCACACCCCTCCAGATCAAGCCCCAAGCATCTGCTCCGCGCAGCCAGCCCCCGCCTCCAACACCACACAGCATCCCAAGGTACAGGAGGCTTTGGGGGGACACTCCAGATCCAAACCATGACATTCCTCCCCTGGCCCCCAAACAACTCAGGTTTACTCCCTTAAGCAAAAGGCATTTAGTCCTTCTCTAAGACTTGACAAAGTCATAACTGTTTCGCCACCGTTCAAGAAAAAAGACCAAGTCCAAAGTGTCCTCGGAAATGCAAGGCAGCCTCTGAGCTGTGAGCTCATGTGAGCACCTCCAACGTAGGACGGCAGAGGGTAGGCGTCCCGCCCCACAGGGCAGGAGAAGGCTAAAAAGCAAATGGACCAAAACAATTCCTAAACCCAGCAGGGCAAGGGTGAAACCCTGCAGTCCCACGTCCAGCTCCTGGAGTAAACTGAGGCAAGAGATAAAACTCCAAAGGGCTCGGGTGCCCCCACCCCACACATACAGCCTGGCCGCTGGCTGCAGCCTGCACCTCCGCTGCACTGAGCTGGATCTGCTCACTGATCATCCTCAGCTGACGACCCGAGCTCCTGGCTTCTCCTCCGCACCCCAGGCTTGTCCCTTACCGTTCCACACACTGCCCAGCCGAGGCACATGCCTGGCCTCCAAGGCCTTTCTCTGAAACCTGGGTGGAAGCCCCCTCAAACCCACAGCCTGTAGAGCCAGGACCGCATGGACATCGCTAAGGTCTGCCAGTGGCTTGCGCAACAGCCTGGCCCCCTTGAACAAACACTGTAGAAGTCTCCAAGTTCTTAGCTGGTACAACTCCAGGCGCTGAACTCTAAAAGACATTTTTCCTTTGACCCTGGGGTTCACTTCCCAGAGCAAAGTCTTCTGCCTCTCTACCCTTGAGCTGGTGAAGAGCGGGGTCCTGTTGGCGTTGGAGATGCCCTCAACGATCCCTTCCTATAGCCTTGAGTAAGTACTTGGCTTGTTTTTTTAACGCTAATCTAACCTCCCTGTGCTCTTTGGCGCCACCACTGCAAACATTTTATATTATTTTTCTCTAATTTTATCCTGTCTTTCACCACACAGTTGACTAAAAGGTGCAAAGAGCAGCGAAGGGACAGCCTGGACACCGGACTGCCTTGAGATTTCCTCCACCAGAGAAAGCAGTCCCTCGCCCCTGATCTCAATTTCAGGCAAAGTCTCTGAACAAGGGCAAAATTTCGACAAACTTTTTGCCAGAGCATAGCATGCGTGGTTTTTAGACCACTTGTCAATACAGTCCTCCTTCCCACCTGAAACTTCCTCTGAGTCAGGTCTTTCCAATCCACACTTCTGTCTGCATTCTGGTCGTACCGCCCATCAAGCTCGGCTCAAAGCCCTCCAAGGCATCTCCAGCCAACATCCTCAAACCTTTCCAAATTGCCCCTGCAAACTAATCTGGCAGGCTTCCACGCCACATGGTCAGGTAAAGCACAGCAACGGCCCCACCCCTGGTACCAATTTCTGTCTTAGTTACTTTTTCACTGCTGTGACTCAATACTGGACCTGCACAAATTAGGGAGAAAAGATTTATTTTAGCTCATAATCAGAAGGTCTCAGTCCATTCACGGGTGGGCAGCTAGAAAATGGTGGAATCACATGGTGGGGCCACAGCTAGAGCCTGAGCTGGCACTCTAGAGACAGAGATCCTCACAATAGCATGGCATAACTGAGACCATTCTGGGAGGAAGGGTGGAACTGGCACATGCCCCTCCAGATCAAGCCCCAAGCATCTGTCTATTCCAGCCAGGCCCCGCCTCCCAGCAATTCATAGTATCCACACGAACGTGAGGCTTTTGGGAGACACTTCAGATCCAACCTATGATACCATGTAAGCCTATAATCCCAGCACCTGGGAGGCTGAGGCAGAAGGACTGCCGTGAGGACAGCCTGGGCTCCATAGTGAGATCAGGACCAGCCTGGACTACAGAGCAAGATCAAGATCCTATCAATCAATCAGGCTGTAGGAATGGCACAGTGATTAAATTGCTTGCCTTGCAAGTAAAAGGCCGAGTTCAATTCCCCAGCACCATGTAAAGCCAGGCATGGCGATGCACACTTGTAATCTCACCAGTCAGGAGGCTGAGGCAGGCAGACTGCTGCGAGTCCAAGCGCGCTCTCTCTCTCACACACACACACACACATACCGAGAGAGAGAGAGAGAGAGAGAGAGAGAGAGAGACAGCGAGAGAGAGCGCCAGTCAGTGCCATCCCACAGTGAGGCCTGGAAACCTGGCCTCCAGCTGCAGGCAGCCGCTCATGCTGGAAGCGAGGGCGGGGGAGGGGGGTGGCACAGAGGATGAGACCAAGAGGGAAGGAGACGGGTGGGCAGGCGCAGTCCCAGTCATGTGTCCTCCCTCCCTCAGTGCCCAGGGGACACAATGATTCCCCTCTGGCCCCAGCTCACTGAAGGGATTTTGTACCTGCCCCTGTGCCATCACCAGTGGTGTCTGCACGGCACTCGGAGCCTGTACTCCACCAGGGGACTTGTCCACGTGCCACCTGTGGCCCTCACAGCAGCAGCAGCCCCTCTGCACGCATCACCCCTGGCGCACGTCTGTGACAGCGCTATCCTGGGCCCCCACTTGAACTTCCCAGGTTTCCCAAAGCTCATAAGAAGCCAGACAAGGACCTGGTCCACGTCACCTCCTACCTAAATGGTGGTTCCAACTGTCCCCACTCCTGGGTCCCTCTTCAGGTGGCAGGCTGAGGCCCCATTAGACCCTGAATACCAGCCACCCTCAGGTCCCTAGCAACACCCTCCACAGCACTGCTCAACTGGGGACAACCCGGCGGGGGGACCACACCTTCCCAGATGAGGAGGACTGGGGACCCCAGGGGGCTGCTCACTCCTTGGGTTTGTGCTCGACTCAGCCTGAGTGGGGACACACAGCCCACAGCAGGGCGAGACAGACCATGCCTGGGCCCTGACGCGCTGCCTCCAGCACCTCAGCTCTGCGCTGGCACGGCCACGCGCTCCCTGGTGGTCACCAAGGGCCTGTGCCCAGGCTCCAGGAAGGCCCTGGTCCCCGCTCTGGTGTTTCACTGTGGTTGCAGTGTTCCTGGGGGGGGGAAACTGTCCCGTGGCTTTCAGGGTCCTGCCGCACACACGCCACCCTACGTCACACTGGCCACCAGTGGCTCCTTGGGCAGGACATGGCCATTCAGGTGACTCAGGAGTGTTGTTTTAAATGCCCTGAAGCTGTGGGGAAAAATCATTATTCCCCTTTGTCATACAGAACAGTGCATTCTGGGAAAGTACGAAAAGTACAGACGGCAAGGAAACTGGTGGCCACGGACCAACCAGGCCAGCGCAGGCCAGCCGCAGCCATCAGCATAACATCACAGCCCCCGGCGCCCCATCGCCCATCCAGGTCCCATCCAGTGTCGTTAGCCTGCCCACCCTGGCCCCCGCTCCCCCGCCGGGGCAGCAGAGAGGGAGGGTGGGCGTGGGCGGCAGGCAGAGTAACACATCAGTCTGAGCCGTGACACCACGTGCCTGGGCCATTCCGGACAGCCGCTCTCCTTTCTGTGCCAACGATGGCTTAATTCTGCCTACCAGAACGTCCTTGAGGACCCGCGGACCTGGGCCTGCTCCCCGACCTTCTCTCTGGGCCCCACACATGCCTCAGTCTCCCCTCCCTGGGGATTGGGGCTTAGCCGACTACTCACTGGGCCGTAAGGCCCAGCTCAGTGGCCGCCATTCCTGGCTTCCTGAGGTGTCTTCCTGGGGCGTCTTCCTTCCAGCCCACAGCCTGGGGCCTCCTGCAACTCCACCCAGGCCAGTCCCTGCAGGGCCCCCTCCCAAAGGGCAGCGTCCCAGCCTTCTGCACCCACCGCCCAGGCATCTCCCATCCCCTCTGAGGGCGGCCAAGTTCCAAAGTCCCTTGTCTCAGGCCACTGCCTCGGCCAGCAGCACAAACTTGTGCTCCCGACAGCCTGCCATCAGTGTCCCTGGCCCCCACACGTCCCAGAGTTCCTTCCTGCTGCTGGGACACCACACTGACGTCCACACACCAGAGGAGGAAAGGTTTACTTCAGGCCCCGTTTCAGAAGGTGGCGCTCCACTCGCGGGTGACTGGCACGGTGCGGCCTGAGGAAGGCTGCTCCAGGGAGGACGCAGAAAGCCAGTGGCCAAGTGCAGCCTCCGAGGTCCAGCCCGGCGCCGCCCCTTCGGACCAGGCCCCACCTCCCAGGAGCGCAGCATTCCACAACACCCAGTGCACAAAGCTGTGGGGGTCATTCCAGATCCCAGCCACATGCTCGCCCCGGGTCCTGCACCGTGACCACACAGCCCTGCAGGATCCTGCGTCGGGTCGGCTCCTCCTACAGCCACGGCTCCTGTCCCCAGGGCTGGCCCATCCCACCTGCCGCCACCGGCCCCCCTGCACACCAGGCTAGTTTGTGGGCATCCTGAAGGCTAGTAAGCGGCTCCCCTGAGGTTCCCAAACCAGCCGCCGCTGGATCTAGGTGCCTGCAACCTTCTTCCCCCTTGAATTTCTACGCAAGACAGTAAGACTTAAGAAATTAACAAGAAAGAGAGAAAGAAACCAAGTTTGGAGATCTGAAATATATCTCCTTCCTTAAATTGAATGAGAATTCCCAGGACAGTGCGGGTGATGCAATTGATTAAAACCATTTTGTTCTAAAAATAAATATAAAAGTCAGAATGCAGGGCTGGGGTCAGCGCAGAGGTTACAGCACTTGCCGGAACTGCGAGGCCCCAGCTCCATCTCCCAGCACCACACAGTTGCCAGGTATCGTGGTGCACACCTGTAATCCCAGCATTTGGAAGGCCGGGACAAGAGGATTGCTGAGTCCTAGGCAGCCTGGGCTATGTGGTGAGCTCAGAACCAGTCTGAACTAGAGTAGAACCTGTCTCAAAAAACAAAACACACACACAACAACAACAAAAACCCCAAACCTGACCTAGCTGCAGATGCCAGGAGGGTGATCTGGCAGCTCTGAATTCAGGAACTTCTGAGCGCCAACAGGACACCTCAAAGAACTGCACCTCAAAAAAATGGATAAGTGGATCTGCTGGTACAGGCCTGTAGCTCCACCTACTCGGGAGGCTGAGGCAGGAGGAGCAAGCCCAGCCTGGGTAACCCACGAAGTGTCCACCTCAAAAAAAAAAAAAAAAAAAAAAAAACCTGCAGATTTTGAAGCATTTTGGATTTCTCAATTACGGGCCCACAACCAGGAAAGTCTATGACAATATTCCAAAATCAAAAAAAAAAAAATCACAATTTTAAACATTTCTGGTCCCAAGCATTTCAGATCAAGAAATACTCAAACTGTACTCAAATATTTTGTCTTTTCGTATTTAGTATTTTTTCTACTGAACTTGTACCACTTTTCTTTTTTTTGGGGGGGGGGCCGTACTGAATGACATTTCCAGCCTCATTTTTTTTTTTTTTTTTTTTTTTTTTTTTTGAGACAGGGTCTCTCTCTGTATAGTCCAGGCTGGTCCTGAAATCATCACAGAGTTCAGGCTGGCCTCAAACTCACAGTCCTCCTGCCTCAGCCTCCTGAGTGCTCAGATTACAGGCGTGTGCCACCACACCTAACTTATACGGTGCTGGGTCACTGAACTCAGAATCCGGCCTGATCACCACCCCATCTAGCCCCTTTTCATTTTGAGACACTAGGTTAAGTTACCCGGGCTGGGCGTGAACTTACACTCTCCTGCCTCAGCTTCCCAGAGCGCTGGGGTGACAAGCCCGCGGCACCAGGCCCAGCTGACGCTCCTACATGATCCCTCAGGTTTGGAGACGGTGCAGGGAAAGAATACACTGTATGAAGAATGTTTCCGCAAGGATAGAGTCTCACGCTGCCCCAAAATACTACTTTTCAACCCAAACTGTAAGGTCGGGATAAAGAAGTATCCAGTAAGAAGCAACGACGAGACGAACGGAGACTCAGCACCAGGAAGGTCATTTTGCTGGTGGCTGCCAGCAAGGGACGCAACAAGGGTCAGGCAGCTGTCACAGGCCCTGCCCCGAGGGGCCTCAGGAGCCTCGAGCCTCAGGCTGGCGGCACCTGCCTGGCCTCGGGCGCAGGAGGGTTGGCACACTCGCGGTTTCAAGTCCCCTTCAACATGTCCCACATTTCTTAAAGGGAAATGCAAAGCCAGCTCACTAGAGTTTCTATTTATTAAAAATTAAAGATGAGCCAGGCGCAGTGGCACAGACCTGTTCATCCCAGCACTCCGGGGGCGGAGCCCAGGGGAGGGCACAAATTGGGCTAAGCATGGCAACTCAGTAACTTAGCAAGACAAAATAAGATAAAGATAAAAATAAAATAAAGATAAAATTAAAAAACATAGTTGATGGGCTCGAGGAATGGCTCAGTGGTTAAGTGCTAAGTACCCAAGTTCAATCCCCCAGCACCACAAAAGCCAGGCGTACTGGTGCGTGCCTATAATCCCAGCTCAGGAAGACTGCCATGAGTCCAAGGCCAGCCTGGGTTCCATAGGGAATTCAGGACCAGCCTGGATTACACAATGGGATTCTGTCTCAAAAATGAATAAAACGTAAAAGGGCTGAGCTACATACAGCCCAGCTTGACGGCCTTCAGTTTAATCCTGACGGGGCGGGGGGGGAGGGGGGGGCGGGGAAGAAAATGGGAGAAAACAGCTGAAAATACTTAGAAACCAAAGTAATCACGACCACTCCCGAGCCCAGTGCTCAGGTCTCCTGAGCCAAAGAGACGAAAAGGCACCAACCGCGGGAAAACCCAGAACCGGCTCCAGCAAGGTCCAGCCGGCTGCTGTGCTAGGGAGAGGGCGCCTTTGGGGTGGCTGCAGTGGCTCGACAGACCTGCTGGGTCCCCAGTACCACAAAAGGGAAAGGGACAAAGTTCTCAGGCCCACACCTTCACCTTCGACATCAGGACCCAACTGTACCCCCACTTCTCTCATCTCCGCAAATCCCCTTGGGGCAGGAACAGTCATACCTGTCTGCCAGGTCACTTCCCGGTGCCCTGTGGTCAACTAGCGCCGTCCTCAGCGACTCTGGCCCCAGGGCTCAGGGACTGAAGCTTTTGAAGAGTCTCCCTCTCACTGCACCTCTAGAGCCACAAGCCTGATCCCCGGCCCCAGCGGCCGCTCCCGAGGTAAACCAGGTCCGAAACTGAGCACTTGTTCTCCCCGACCCCGTGCAGGGCCAAGGCAGGCTGGTTTGTCACTGGAACAGAGAAAGCAAGTTGGGCGTGGCATTCCGTAACCCCAGCTCTGGTAGGCTGAGGCAGGAAGACCTCATACTCAAGCCCAGTCCAGGCAACTCAGCAACATAGTCACTGTCTTGATACAGAAAGAAAGAGAAAGGAGGGGTGGGGTGCAGCCTGGTGCAAAGATCCCGAGTCTGTTCTCCAAGATCACAAAAAGAAAGCGTGCACCAGGCCATTGGACTTACTAAGGAAGAGTGTCCCTCATCCACAGTGCCGGGGACCAGAGCGTGCCTAGTCTGGGAACATGTAAAGAGATATCCATGCCTAAAGAAAGATTCATCTGATTCCTATGCCCACACTGGGACATGCTTCTGTGCAGGAGTTTTAGCGCACCTATGTGTTGACTGTGACAAGTCCCTGGGGTTGAGCGTGGAGTTCCCCACGCGGGGCATCATGCTGCTCAGAGTTCCAGGTTTGCAGGCACCGAGACAGGGATTTGCAGACTGGGCACGCTCAGCCTCCTGAGGCCCAAGGGGAGCCGACCCTGAATCCCAGCTCAACCGTCCGTGAAGTGCAGGGGAACTACCCCCAACACCCCGGACAAGGAGTATTAGGACAGACATCCTGGCCTCGCCACACACGGACTCGTTTCCTCAGATACAGTGGGGATGAAAACATCACACTTCCAGCGTTTTCAACGAAGAGTCTCTGAAATCTAGAGCCCGTATAGAACGGCCCCTCCGTATCCACAGGCAACTGGTTCCCCATCCCCACAGATCAAAGATCACAGCGGCACAGGCCCTTCCTGCAGCTTCGTATCTGCCCAGAACCCAGGTCATCCACTCTGTGTTTAAGTCAGCTTGAGTGACATGTCCTACATAATACAGTGTAAACATTACGCAGACAGATGTGACACCGTACCTAGGGAATAATGACGAGAAAAGGTCTGCACAGGTTCAGTACGCATGTAATTTTTTTCTGGAGTATTTCTAATCTGTAATCGCTTGAATCCATGGATGTGAAACCCACGGTTATGGAACACAGACTATATTTAAATCTGATATGGATGAGCCAGGTATAGTGGGCGCACATCTGTGGCCCACTATTCTGGAAGGCTGAGGCAGGAGGATTGTAAATTTGAGACCAGCCTGGGCAACTTAATGAGACCTTGTCTAAGAATTTAAGCAACAGTGAAAAAGGGCTGGAGCTGTAGCTCCACATGAAGACCCTGGACCGGGTCCCTAGCACCGACACATACGGGTGGGAAGCAGACAGCACCTACTGGGTGTGGGTCGTGCCTAGCACGGAGCTGGAAGCCGACTCTGGGGACTGCACTGTGGGTGGTGGAGATCTGGAAACTGAGGAGCCCCCTGGGAGCCAGCAGCTAACAACAACGGAGAGGGAGGCCAACAGGCAGAAGGCAGGGAAAGGCGCTGCCACCCCCTGCAACGGTGGGGCAGGAGGAGGACCCAGCACCCTCAGGACACTGTCCTCTTCCCCGGGCCCTCTCCAGGTCTCAGGCCCGGCTCCTTCCCCGCTGGGTAGGGAAGGAGCCACGCTCTCAACATGGAGAACACACTGCAAGACCCAACTTTAAACGGCAAAGGTTCAGCTCCAAACCATCCCCACACAACCATGTGATCACAGGACGGCCGTCGGAAGGTGGCTGGTCGCAAGGGCTCTGGCTCCACAGTAGGATGATCACGGGTGACCTCTTTACTGAGAGGTGGTGGAGGCAGGTGGCGGGGACCAGCTGGAGGGAGGGGGACACAAGATGTAGCCTCCAGGGCGACGGCACACCCATCTGGGGCCCTTTTCTCTCTGCCTCCTGGCTGTCACCAGCTGAGCAGCGGCCCCTCCTGGCCCTTCCACCACCATGTACGGTGCCTGGGGACCAACTGAGCACAGGCTGGCATTCCTGGAACCGGGAGCCACAGGAGGTCTCATTTAAGTTGACAGTCTTGGGTTATTTGGTCGTGGGGGCAGAAGTGACCAACACACACAGGAAGTCATTATCCACCGGGCCAGCTCTTAGCACGGCCCCGACGAGCACGCAGACCCAATCTGGGGCCTCTGGGAAGGGTGACCTGGGCCAGCTGGGGACAAGGGCTTCTCAAGAGCACTTCCACCTGTCAGGCACAGAAACGCACAGGGCACTTACCGGTACTTGAGTAACTCCGGAGAATATTTGGACTTGGCTTTGAAAATAACCTGCAGGAAAAAAAAATGCAACTGGTTGGGGTCCGGTATGTCGACATCAGCCCCTGGAATCTCCCCGCCGTGGCTCCAGGCTCTGGTCCGGTCCTGACCCTGATACATCCCGGTCCCGTGATAACACTGGATATACAACCATTTCTTTAAATCGTGCATATGGCTTTCCACTTTAAAAGTAAAGAGTATTTTGGAATGGCTAAAATTATTATTTTTTTAAATGTGTTACAGATATACCACGACAAGTACTTTTTTCTTTGGTGGTTACTAGGGATGGAATTCAAGACTTTGCACTGTGCTGTATCCTCACTGTCTTTAAAATTTTATTAACTTTTGAAACAAATTTAATTTTTGTTTCTGCACTTAGTGGTCCAGGCCTGTCATCCCAGCACCCTGGGAGGCTGAAGCAGGGAGGTTGGGCCGGTCTAGGTAACTTAGCAACTTGGTGAGATCCTGTCTCACCATAAAAAAAGGCCTGGGGTCGTAGCTCAGGGTGAAGGCTCAGGGCTAGAATCTCGGTAACACCAAAAGAAAAGAAAAAAGTTTTCCTGGTGGGTGCCATGGGACCCAGTTTAGGAAACACGGCGTGGCAGTACTGGTGCATAGACAGGTGATCGCTGCAGTCAGTCACAGCGATAACAACACAAACGAAGACCCAGCTAGCTGTGAGAAGACACCGGGCCCTTCCCCGCGTCCAGGTAACAGCGTACACGGCAGGGCAGCGACAGCCCACGAGGTGCCCCTTCCCAGCCCTCCATGGCAGGCTGGGAAATCGTGCCAGTCCCAGCCTGTTTCATCAGTGTGTGTCACCCGCCTGGGGAAAGGTCACGCCAGATGACGGAGCGTGTCAAGTCAACGTCTACCACACTCGGGAGGCTCCGGCCACCCCGGTGACTTGGGCAATTCTGTCTCTTGAATCCAACTGGTCTCCTCCAGCTCAGAAAACCCTCAGTCCTTCCAGTTTCCTTTTCGCCCACGCTGGGAAAGCGCTCTAAGCTACGTCCCAGCCCTTTTTGTTTTGAGACAGAATCTTGCCAAGACGCCTACTCTGGTCCTGAACCTGGGATCCTCCTGCCTCAGCCTCCCAAGGAACTGGAATCAGAGGAACTTCAAGTTAATTCTTTAAACTTAAATCCGTGAAAGGTGTGCTTAAATTCCTGGCACTGGAAACTGAACACAACACGTGTGGACTATGTTACACAGATGGGCAGGCAACATAGTTCATCATACACAGGATCAGGGGAGGTCTGCCTGTGTCTGTAATTTCTGCGCAGTTTTTACCCTCATTAAAGGTCATAAATGTCTTAACTAAGTTTTCAAAGAAATAAATCCAAGTTCTTGTTGCTCCCACGTGGGTTCTGAGTGGCCTCATTAAGATGGATTAGTGTCCACACCCACGGATGACCCAAGCCACCTCCCGCTCCCTGGCCTGTGGGACCTCCTATCGGCTGCCCATCTGACTCTCACTGGCCCCAGGGTACCGCCAGGACCTCGCCGGGAGGAGGGCAGCCCGCTCAGGGCAAAACCAGACACATGAGCCTGCCAAGGAAGCGGGCCTGTGGGAGAAGCCCAGGGACACACGAGGCTGGCAGACCGTCAAACTGCCCTGACTACTGGGAGTTCAAGCCAGCTCGATGGCCACCGGGACACTGGGCTGGACTGGGGAACAGCAGGTAACGAGGGCGAGGTGGCCCCGACCTGGAGTCACACTCACGCCTAGATAAGACCCAATCCGGCTGGTCAGCTGGTTGGGTCGTGTGGAAAGATGTGGGGAGGGAGGAGGAGAGAGGTGGCCCAGGGAGACCCCCACAGACACCCCCATAGCTCCCTCCACAGCAGCAGAGGGAGGTGCCGCCAGAAGCCCGGCCAGAGGCGGGCAGGACCCCGGAAAGCACTGATGAGGACTTTCGGGACACGCCCACCCCGTCCACTGGGCTCTGGCTCAGAGAGGGTGCGGGGTGGGCACAGAGGCCACAGGCTTGGGCTTGAGCCTGCGGGACGGATGAAAGAGGTGAGTGGGAGGTGTGTGTATCTACAGGGCGAGGACAGAGCACAGGTGCACAGGGCAGCTAGGGCAACGGGGACCACGAGGGGAC
Source organism: Ctenodactylus gundi (assembly GCA_004027205.1). Classification (NCBI taxonomy): domain Eukaryota; kingdom Metazoa; phylum Chordata; class Mammalia; order Rodentia; family Ctenodactylidae; genus Ctenodactylus; species Ctenodactylus gundi. The sequence continues at coordinate 32,604 of PVKB01006448.1, read as the reverse complement.
GTGGTGGTGACGCTGCCCACGTGGGAACACAGCAGATCTGAGCAGAGGGAATGTGAGCTGAACCTCAAGAAAGCTGTGATCGAAGAACGAAGGCGAGGGTGGGAGCAAAGACCAGCCGGTCGGTCCGTCTGTACACGTAAAAACTGGCTGTGCCCGGTGGCACCTGGAACGCCAAGGCAGGAAGATGGCTGAGTTCAAGAAGAGCCTGGGCTACATAGCAGCTCAGGAAGAGCCTGGACAGCAGAGCGAGAGCCTCTCTCAGACAAAAAGCCAACGTAGGGCAAGGTCAGGGAGTGTACCCGGTCCCCCAGCAGCCCTCTGGAAGAGGCAGGCTGCGGGCAGGCGTGATGGGCAGGCGGTGACCAAGTCACGTGGGAGGTGCCGGGAAGTGCGCAAGCAGGAGCAGGGGCCTCCCCGTCTCGCCAGACCCTGGCTGACGGGATGCCAGAGGTCACCCAAGGGGTGAGGCGCCTGCTTTCATGACTGGGAGACCCCAGCAGGGCTCTGAGAAGAGCCCAGGGTGGGGGCGGGGAGGAGGGGGTGTGGCACAGGAAGGCTGCAGGGCCAGGACGCTGAGGCAGTGGGCAGGGCCCAGGGCTGGGGAGGGGTGATCGGGCTGTAGGTTCCCACGGACTTCTTGGGGATGAGATCAGGACCTGAGCAGCGAGCGCGGGGCCCCAGTCCTCTCCAGTCCCCCAAGGTAGAGAGAGGGACAGGAAGAGGAGAGAGCTGTCACTGGAGAAAGTCCGCATCCCGGGCCTGTCCACAGGGGCAAGTGCTTCCCACGCGGCTGGTTCCCTGTGACCTCTTTAAAGCCCTACCTACCCCAGGCACGGTGGCACAGGCCTATCATCCCAGTTGGGTAACTTAGAACCCAGTTAGAACCCAGTCTGGGTAACCTGAATTTTAACTTCACGTGATCCTGCCTCAAAATTTGAAAATATAAAAATTTTAAATGCCCTGGATTCAATCCCCATTAAAACTTTAAAACACACACACACACACACACACACACACACACACACACACACACACACACACACGAAAAGTTAAACCCTTACCTAGACCCTGGACAAGACCTCGCACAAGCAGGGAGCAGCCGGGACCACTGCGGCCCAGCTGTGGCTGAGCTGTCCAGGAGGAGGGACCTGCATGGTTTCCCACGCTGGCCTCACCACCTACCATATCACGGGAGACCTGAGCACCCCTGCGGTGGCCCCCTGCCCACCACCCGCCCCTCCAAGGGGTGCAGGAGAGCTGCACAGCGCACGCAGGTCGCAAGTCTCAGCTGAAGTGACAGCAGACCTCTGGACTGTGCCTGATCAACCGGCGTGCCGGCACAGCTGACCTTCCCGTCCGGGGCCCCTGCTCCATTCCAGCCACCCCCCCGGCTGTCATTCAGTCCCATGGCCCTCTGCGGATATGAGCGTATCCTTTGTGTGTTCAGTGAGACCGGCACGGGAGACCTCCGCGGTCCCCAGGGGCAGGCTCGGACAGCTAACAGAGCCCGAGCTGTCAGATACGCCCTGGATGTGGAATTCCTCCTCCATGCAGGCCTCTGATTGATGAAACCCCCCAAAACATGGACTTCCCCGAGGCTCCAGGCCTGCGGCCCAGGTCCCTGAACTAGCATCCACGGTTAAGGACAGACACACGGGCCCCTTACAGCCCCTCACCTCAGCAAGCCCCGCAGCCCTGACTTCAAGGCCCTGGAGGGTCCGCAACGAAGTGTACAGACAGACACAAGGCCAAAGGAACAGTGGTCAAGCACACGCAGTGTCTACAAGTGTATATGCAAACCCCTTTGTAAAGCCGAGTGGGCACGGTGGCCTAGGCCTGTCATCCCGGCACTCAGGAGGCTGAAGCAGGAGAACTGCCCTAAGTTCAAGGCCAGCCTGAGTTACAGAGCAAGACCTTGTCTCAAAAAAAAAAAAAAAAAAAAAAGTTTCAAACTGTTGGCAGACTGAAATTTTTTTGTTGGTGCTGGACACAGAACTCATGGCCTGGTGTATGTGAGGCTACAGCTGTCACTGAGCCACACCCACCAACCCTCAAACTCTGCATTATAAAATATTTCCCATATGCCCAAAGAACTAATACAGCAGGGGCTGGAGAAATGGCATAGCAGTGAAAGCGTTCGCCTTGCAAGCACAAGGCCCTGAGTTCGATCCCCAGCACCACATAAGGCTGGGTGTGGTAGTGCTCGCCTATCATTCCAGCACTCAGGAGGCTCCACAGTGAATTCAGAACCAGCTTAGGCTACAGAATGAGACCATGCCTCAAAAAATAAAATAAAAATACTTTAACAGTCAGGGCTACCCACTCAGCCCCAGTAACCTCAACCCAACACACCGCTCCACCTTAACAAACAGGCACAGTTGTGGGAGCCCTGCCTGGTCCCCTACCTGGTCCTCCACCCTCCTAGGTAAACACTACCACTCCCTCCCTTCCCTGTGCTTGGTGGTGTGTGCGCTTCCATACTGGGGACTGAAGCCAGGACCTTCACTCTGAGCTACATCTCCAGCTCACTTTTGTTTTAGATTTTGAGACAGGGTCTGGACTTGAACTTGGGATCCTCCTGCCTCCACCTTCCAGAGTACTGGGATGACAGGATGGTGCCAGCAGCCCAGCTGTTTGGTGATTTATACACCCAGGCAGGCTTTTGCTTTTACTGTGTAGGAGCTACGGCCATTATGTCTAGAACGTGTCTACTGAAACCCTGGGCTTGGGCTCACGTGTTGCATTTCCCATGAGGCACAAGAGGCCAGGCTCTGCGCATCCACCTCCAACACGGGCATCAGGCGATGGTAACAGTATGGAGCCTGGCACTGCCTTGCCATGGCTGGAGCCCCGGCACTGCCATTATGGCTGGGTACCCTACGATAGGCTCCTGACCTTTCCTTCCTCCGTAAAAGGAGCTGAGTCACAGCGCCCAGCACAGGGGGTGTGGGGCGCAGAGGGGTGGGGCAAACGTGGCTTCCCCGAAGGCCCCCTGGCCCTTACGCCTGCTGCTAAACTGTCTCCCTAAAGGTACACTGCCTAGACTGGTGTCGCAGACACCTTCCCGACCACACAGGGGCTCCCTTATACCTGTTGGGGGCTCCCTGCATGCTCACAGTCCCACGGCTACTGCTTCCTCACAAGCTGGGGGAAATGGGACAACCCAGAGGCTAGCTCAGCCTGCGTGTGGGGTGCCCTGTTCCCCTGCTCAGCACCCTCGGTCAGCAGAATGAGGTGACAGGTTGGTCACGGACCCTGCAACGCAGAGGGGATCTCTTCTTTCTGAAGGAATACAGGGGGCTGCTGGGATAGGCTTTTGGGTGGTGCCTTCGAGTCACCCCTCCCATGCCACTCGAGGCAGCCCCTCGCCCACGCCTCCACGAGGAACCCCGGAGAACCCACTGGCACAACACTCTGGACCCCAGCACAATTGTTACTTTGGCCTGTGTGCTGTGCGATGTCTGGGGGAACAGAAGCTGCTGTTCACATCTGCCCAGGAAAAGCTATTCACATGACACTTGTCTTCGAGGTCACCTTCGCAAGCCAGAAAAGGCCAGGGCAGGCCGTGACCTCTGGGCTCTTCCCGCACCCCACATTCCCCGCCCCAGTACCCGGGCCTTCACACGGAGCCACGCTTTCAGCCCATTTTTTTGTTCTGTATTTGGAGACAGGTGTGCAGCTCAGTTACTAAGCTTCCCAGGCTAGACCCGAACTCGCGATCTCCCTGCCTTGGCGTCTTCAGCTGCACTGCCATGGCTGCCTCCGTGTCCTAAATTCACTCAAAATTTCTTCCTTTCACAGTTATTTGGACTTTGGGGAAGAACGAGAAGTCACACGGTGTCGGGCCTGGTGACTCACGTGGGTGAGAACACCGTCACATCGCTACGAGCCTGCCTTTCCACTGAAGGGTACATGGGGGCCGCTGTCACTGAAACCGTGATCATTTTCACAGACACTCATGAAAGAAGATTCCCAGAACAGACTCAGAGGGGCAGGATGGAGGAGATGTACCTCAGGTAAGGGGAAGTATCCTGGGGGGAGACTGGTCACGAGATATACTATAATCCGTTTTTAATTTAAATATTCTCTGTATATTTTGATCACACAATGTAAACGTTAGCTGGCTTGTCCTCAGGACACTGGGGCTAGGCTGCTGACCCACCCCACAGCTGGTAATGGTAGGGCCAGCCGGTCAGGGATGGCGTCTCTGCTTGGGTTTGGGGCTGTCGGGGAAACAATCAGTCGCCCATAGCTCCAAGTTCGAGAGCTCCTGAGCCTGCACCCCTTCAAGGAGTGACAGGTGCCTGCTGCCCAGCGAGGCAGTGGTCCCAGAGGCCAGAACTGGACACGGCCTGCATGGAGGAGGTTGGGATTCAAACCAGCTCTGTCCACAGCACCCTGCTGTTTTGGCTTTTGAGGCCGCCTTTGGATTCACAAGCTCCTGCTGGCACCTTCCAGTAGGGAGCTGCCCTTCCCGCATGGTGCCAGATCCCCACCAAGAGCACCAGGGTCCCACCACAAGTCTTGGGTTCCTTCCTCATGAGCCTTACACCCCCAGTCCCACCATGAGCCCCAGAACCACCTCTCAGAAGCCTGGGACTAACATGCCAGCCCTGTGTAGTGTGGCAGAGGCACAGGAAATGCCAGACCAGTCAGGGTCCTACAGCTCCCAGCCGCCCAGTGCCCTCTAAAGCAGATCCAGCACCTAGCTCCCGAGTCCACATCCCATGTCCCTCTGTCACGCCACCTCCCCCACCCAGAGGGCTCACTTCCCCATTTCCTCCCTCAAACCTCCAGACAGCAGTGGCAGGAGTCTGTCACAGGGCCTAAGAAAGGCGGAACGCAGGTGGGGGGGGGGGGGGGGAGAGGCCACCTCACTCCTCCAAGCTCAGGAGCCTTCAGTCTGAGTTGGAGAAGGGCAGTTGCTGGGAAGGGAGGTGGGGATCCCCAGCTGCCTCAGGTTGTGGAGCCCGCAGCCATGAGTGCCCTGAGCCCCTGCTCTACAGAGACAGGTGCCCTGCAGGAGCCACCACCTGGGCTTCTGAGCATCTTCCTAAAGCCCACCAGTGGGGGCACCACAATACCTCAAGGTCAGGGTCCCCTCCTTGCTCTAACACCCTCTGAAAAAGGGGCAACCTGGCATAGAACTTGGGAGGCCTCTGGGCTGGGGTCTCTGTGGCACAGGGTGGCCACCTCTGTAGAGACTGGCTGTGCCCACGATGGTACAAGGCCACGTCTCAACATAACACAACAGCTCCTCACTACCCTGTCCCCCTGAAAGCCCAAGCACCTAGGCCAGACATGGCCACTCACAGGGGACCCTCAGAGAGGGGACAGTGAGGTCGACAGGCTGAGCCACAAGACAATGTTCCCCTGAAGATGGGTTGGGGTGACAGACTAAGAACACCCCTCCTCTCCCCAAGCCATGGCGATCAAAACCGGGCCTGCTGCGATACAGGAGACACACTAGGAAAGATGTGATACCTGGTGTGACCAGAAACAGACAGGATCCACCTGAGAGCTCATTAGGGCCAGCAGAGAGGCTTAACAACCAGTTTAAATCTAAGACCTAAAATCAGGACTAGCCCAGAGCTGTAATCCCAGTGCTCTGGGAAGCTGAGGCAGAAGGATCGCTAGGTGAAGCCCAGCCTGGGCAACGTGGCCACTGAGACCAGGTCTCGAAATAAATGCAAAGAGGGCGGAGGACACAGCTCAGTGTGAAGGCCCTGAGTTCAAGCCCTACAGTGGAAAAAATAAAAAACTGCCTGCTGGACGCAACCTCAAGGTCCTCCTCAATCCAAGCCTGTCACGCTGCTCCCTTCCCAAACCCACCAGACCACACAGTACGTATATTTTGTAACTGCCTCTGAATCACCACTTCCCTCTTTTCTATAATACTCTATCTCCCCCAGATCTTCAGGTCCTGGGCACAAAGGCTGCATCTACAGTCTAGGTCTGGTTTTTTTCCTCCATAAAAGCAATGGATCCCCAACTCCCAGGCCACTGACCAGGGCGGTGGTCTATGAGGAACCAGGCTGCCCAAAAGGTGACCAGCAGGTGCCTCTGGTCAGGGCTCCCAGTGGTCTATGTTATGCAAGGTTGCAGAATTACTCTATATTACAACCTAACAGTAATATTTTTAAAGCAGCACATTAAATGTAATGCTCTTAAATCATCCCCAACCATCCCGCCAGCCACACCCACGGAAAGACTGTCTTCCACAAAACTGGTCCCCAGTGCTACAAAGGCTGGAGACCACCGACATAAGCAATTTCAAATACCACACCGCGAAGACAAGGCTGACACTTGAGTAGCACTGACGTGGGTGTGAACCCTGGCTCCCTGCAAGCCACCCTGGACGTCACCTCTCCAGGCCTTACTTCGACCTACGCCAGGTGAAGACACAGTGCCTTCTCCAGACCCAGGCTGCTGTGAAGCAGAACTAAGGCGCAGGCAGGCACTGGTACCAGGCGCAGGGCGTGCTCCACGATGGCTGCCACCTTCCCATGCCGAATGGGATTCACGTGGCCCGAAATGGAGCATGGGCAGCCGTAATTCTTAAGCGTGACTGTCAGCTGGTTGTGCGGGCACTCTGGATGAGGCGGAAGATCTCGAGGTTAACCTCAGCCTGGACAACTTCGTGAGACCCCCCTCTCAAATAAACAATAAAAAGACCCTGTGTTCAATCCCCAGTACTAAAGGAAGAGAAAAAACAAATCAGCTACTTGTCCAATCCACAACCCAAGACAGATGTGAATGCTGCCCAACACAAACTTGTAAACTTTCTTAAAACATGATTACTTTTGTGAATTTTTTTCTGTAACTGTGGTAACTGCCTAGATTTTATAATCAGCTCAAGAAAACTCTTCACCAGCCAGAAGTGGCCACCCATGTTCTTCAGGCTCTTGATGGTAAACACCGCCACCCCAGGCCAAAGGGCCGACCCCTTGCTAAACCCCAAGAAGGACCCGAGTCTTCTCAGGAGGCCAGGCCATACTTTACCCTGCCAGCATAAGGTGCCACCTTCTCTGGCCAAGCCACCTCAGGCAAAGTACTCTGGTCTCGGGCACCTGCATTCCTGGGTGACATACAGACCACAGGGCGGTGCCTCCGGGACTTGTGGCTGGAGAGCTCTGTGGGCCCGGTCACTTTCCCCTTTACTCAGCATTTGCTCTCCAGACAGCAGATGGTGCAGAAACGGCAGCCAGCCCAGCCCTAATCCAGCTCGAAGCCTGGAATTTGCACATGATTACCTGATTACCCAAAGGCCACAGCAGGTTCCTGCTTTTCCCTGTCCCCCCATCAGGCCCAGGAGCGGAGGTCTCAGTGTAGGGTATCACCATCGTCCCTTCTGGGGGCACATCCACTTCCCTCCCCAGCATCCTGCCAGAAAAGCCCAGCCCCAACCGACTACAAAGGCCGGTCTCGGAGTCTGCCAAGGAGCGACTGCCTGAACTGGTTTGAGAGATCATGCACCCATTACCGCTGGGGTGAAAAATGGGCTGACACACTGGACCGTGTGTGTGGTACTGGGACCAGCCCACGGCCCTCACCCTGAGCTTCTGCCCCAGCCACTTTCCATTTTGATGTTGAGACAGGGTCTCTCATTAAGCTAATAAATTGCCCAGACCGCAATTCTCCTGCCTCAGCTGAGCACAGACCCATTCACTGATAACGTATTTCTTTCAAGTTTTCAGTGAATCTCACTATAACACAGGAGCTTTTTTTTGTGACAAGGTCTCAATTGTTCAGGCTGGGTTCAGACTTGTGATCCTCTTGTCTCAGCCTCCCAGACTGCTGGAATTACAGGCCTGCGCCACCATGTCCGGCTTCCGTGGCATTTGCTTTTGTGAAAGAGACTAGCTGTTAAAATGCATAGACTGCTTGCTCAAAAGGGACTCGTACCCACGAGACCGCACTTAAATTACCAGATGACCCAGCTGGAGTCTCCACCTCAATCCTGGTGAGAATGGACATTTTAATGCTTGGGGAGCTGGAGAGGGGTCAGCGCCAGTGATGGTAGGGTGTCATTAAACCTCTGTGCCGTGCTTTACGCGGCATTTGCAAAGTGTTTTCCAATTACGGTGCTTTCATTAAGCGCACAGGTAAAGAACTCACCTGCCGAATGAATCCACATGCCACCATTAGTGTATTACCAGCACGCCCCATAAAACAACCCGGGGTGTCCGGACAAGGCTCGGCTACCTCTGGCGGCTCCTTCCCTGCGGCCCTGGGATGATCTCAAGACACTAGCCTCCTGCACCGGCTAGGGAGTTGGGCGCGCCCCAGATCCCATTAAACAACTCTGGAGTGAGCCAACGAGGCAGTTCAGGGGCGCTCCGGAGCCGGCTACCTCATCCCACCCAGGCCCGCGCCAACCTGCCATTATTCAAAAGGCGCAGCGTCTCCCCCCAGGGTGGGGGAGACGACCCCCAGGGCCGGGTACTGGAGGCGACCAGGTGGGAAGGGGCCGCCGCAGGCCCAGCCCGGGTCCCTGGAGCGCGCCCCGAACCCACGCGGTGGCGCAGGGCGACAGCGGCCCCGGCGGAGGGGCGACTCCGCGGCCCCAGGGGGGGCGGGAGGCTGCGGATACCCCAGAACCGGAGCCTGCCCCGCCAGGTGAGCCCCGCCGCGCGTACCTGCGCGAAGTACAAGTTGAGGAGCGTGAGCGTGAAGAACTGCAGGCACACGGGGCAGCAGTAGAGCAGCCAGAAGACGAAGGGGCCGAGCGAGTTGGCGGCCACGAAGTCCCTGAAGTAGAAGGAGAAGAGCACGGTGCGCAGCGAGGCCCAGAGCAGGCACAGGAACAGGAAGACGCTCTGGTAGCTGCGCCGCTTGTGGCCGTAGCGCAGCACCAGCCAGAGCTGCGCGTAGACGAACGCGAAGAGCAGCGCGTAGAAGGCGGTGTAGACCGCCGTGAGGCCCAGCTTCACGTAGGGGGGCACGGCGGGGGTCAGCGTGGGCGACAGCGAGCCGTTGCGCTCGGGGTCCCACGGCGGCGCCGCCATCGGGGGCGGGGAGGGGAGGGGGCGCGGCCGCCGCCCCCGCGGGGGGTCTCGGCGCCTCGTGCTCCGCCCGCAGCCGCGACGCCCGGGGCAGAAAATAAGGCGCACTTCCTCCCGCCGCGGCCGGACGCGGGCCGCCCCAGGCCGCGATTGGCAGCGCCGCGCCGCGCCGCGCCCCCGCGCGCCCGCGCGCCCGCGCGCACGGCGGCCCCGCCCCCGCTGGGCGAGGCCCCGCCCCGGACACGCCCCCAGACCCCGCCCCGCCCCGCCCCGGGCTCCGCGCAGCCCGGCCGCGGCCGCTCCCGGCCCGCCTCCCCTGCCCTGGGCCCGCCCCCACCGCGGCCCGGCTCCCGTCTCCCGACTCCCAGCTCCGAGCCCCCGCCGCACCGCGGGGACGCCCCGGTGGTCCGGACTCGAGCCCCCACCCTCCACCGCCAGCCCGAGCTCCACCCGGGACCCACCCCGGACACGCCCCTCGCGCTCGCGCCGGCCCCGCCCACCCTGAGCGCGGCGCCCCGCTTGGCCCGCTCGGACCCTGGCCCGCGCGCCTGCCCCGCCCGTGGCGCCCGCTCTTTCACTACAAATCAAGAATTCTAGCAGGTTCTTTTCGTTCTCTTTAAAAACAAAGCGTTGCGACTCCGCGGCCGCGAGGACCGGCGTGGCGTTCATTTCTGAGTCCAGAAGCTCCCGGCCGCCTGCGCGTGGGGGGACGGGCGGCGGGGGGCGCGGCCCGCTCCTGCCGGGCGGGGGGCGCTCGGCCCTTCCCGGCGCTCGCCGCGCCGCCGCGTGGAGGCGTGGCTGGGTCAGCGAAGCTCCCGTCGTTTCTGGCGACTTACTCTCTTCTCTGCCCCACCCCCCTTGCGTGGTCCTGTGGTGACCCAGGCCTCACGCTGAGCTACCCCTCCCCAGCCCGTGAACTATTCATTTATTTTATTTATTTTTTATTTCAAGACACGCTTTCCACCAGTCGCCCAGGCTGGGCTCGAACTTGGGATCCCCCTGCCTCTGCCTCGACTTAAGTTGACACCTCCGGGCTTAGGTGGGCATCACTGTGTGTCCCTTCCCCGAGGACGGTCTGGACAGCCTGGAGCTGGTCTCTCCTGGAATTTCTTCTTGCTTACGGGCTCCCCGTCCACACAGCAGGGCCCGGCGCATCTTTGGGGCTGGGTCTCCAGTCCTTCCGCCCTTCCTCCTCTCTGAGGCCAGGACGTGGTTGGGCTCCCCATCTCTCACCTTGCGCCCCTCAGTCCGTTTTGCGGCAGCAGCTGGGGTGACCTTCCCGCACAGTTCCGGGCCTGGGCATGCTTTTTAGGGAGGGGTACGCTAGCGCTGCCTAACAGCACCTTGGCTAGGAACCCGCGTAGGTGTTTACCACAAATGAGTTGATTTTTAAAACGCTGTAGTTTTCATCGAAAAAAAATAGTGGGTTAGTTACTGTAGTAAGGAACATACTGCCAAGAATGATGGGATAGTGTGTAAAGTGAGGGGTGGTATTTCAAAGAGGCTAATGGCGACGTGTCTCTTACTATAATATCTTTCTATTTCAACATTCACCATGTATTTTGATCACCCTAAAATATTCAGTCATAAAGAAATCATGACCGTTGCAGACATTTGCAGATTGAACTGCAGACCACGTGACGTGACCTGAGCAGGACTTAGGCGAGTTCCTCTCCTAGGTGGGGTCCAGAACAAGAGGCCCACAAGAGGTAGGAAGGAAAGAGGGGGGGCCCCTGGCGGGGGGGGGGGGTCAAGATGTCGCACACCGGAAGGAAGGTTGCTGTTCTCTACAACTAATGTGCAGTAACACTGGATTACTTTAAAGGAATTTAAAAGAATTTGAAGACAACATACCACCTGAGCAGGTGGACTGAATTCCCCCACCTGAGTCCCAGGAGTCTCCTGCCTCGCCCTCCCCCAGCTGCGCCCTGGCTCATCTCCCAAATCAGAGGCAGTGTCCACACCTGCTCGCACCCCAGGCCAGCCGCCCTGTCACGCGGTCTTCCAACACCTGGCTGATTCTATCCACCTGGAAAGGCATCATTTCCTCCAGTCTTTTTTTTTTTTTTTTTTTTTTTGAGGCAGAGTCTCACTGTCTAGTCCAGGCTGGCCGCGAACGCACAGCAATCCTCCTGCCTCAGCCTCACAAGTGCTGGGATTATAGGCATGCGCCACCATGCCCTGCTTACTTCCTGTTTCTTCCAGTCTTTACAGAGCACAGCACCCCACCCGCTGGGGGGGAGGGGGCGTAGGGGCCCCAGTGTCTGCTCACCCAGCACCCTTACCTCATTGCTACTCCCCTGCATTTCACTAGAAGATTCCTTGGACACAGACCCATTTGCCTACATCTTCCCTGGTACATTGAAAAAATAAAAAAAGAACCTTTCTACATTTTTGTTTTACTGAAAGAATATAGTTTGTTTTCAGAGGTCCAAGGTCTAAAAATTCTCTGGCACTGTGCACAGGTTCAAGACTACCTCATGAGCCAAGATGGCTGCAGCCTCTCTGGCCACTGTGCCCATATCCCATCCTGAATGAGGGAGAACAGGGGTGACACATGTCACATTTCTGGAGCCGCTCCAGAGGTCACACGTGTGCATCCACTTTCAGCTCCTTGGTAGAACTTAATTACCTTGATAAGCCGGCTACAGGGGAGATTGAGAAAAACCCTCATCCAACGTGGTGTCGGGCCTGGCTACAAGTCGTGGGGCTGTTACTGTGAGGGAAGAACAGATCTGGGGAGGAACCAGGAGTGGAGTGGGGAGGGGGAGGGAGGGAGGGAGGGGGAGAGAGAGAGAGAGAGAGAGGCGCACTGGGGATTGAACCCAGGGCCTTCACATGGATCTTCATTCTCAGCCCATTTTTACTTTTTCAGTTTTGAGACAAGGCCTCACCAAGTTGCTGAGTTGCCCAGGCTGGGATCCTCCTGCCTCAGTCCCCCAAAATGTTGGGATTATGGGCCTGCACGACTGGCACCAGCGATCTTTGCCACACAGTCAAAACAGCCACAGAGGCAGCTGAGCGTGGTGACACACACCTGTAATCCCAGCGCTCTGGGAGGCTGTGGCAGGAGGATTGCAGGCTGGAGCCCAGTTTGGGCACCTTAGCGATTTGGCAAGACTGTCTCAAAACAATAAAAAAAAGTCCAGGTATGTAGCTCCATCAAAGACCCTGGGTTCAGTCCCGCGTACCACACACACACACACACACACACACGTCATAAAGAACACTGCATCCACAGCAGAGCCTGTCTTTGACTCTGCAAGGTCAGAAGCACTTCCCCCTGTATGATTTCCAAAGATGGTAAGTAGTAGCAACCCCACTGCTTCCTACAAGGCGACTGGCACCTCGGCCTTCCCTCCAGCTGGGATTAGGGCTCCAGATCCATCCCAAGGCTGCTCGGATCACAGTCCCCCTCCTTTAACGCTGCCTTGATAGTATCTCCCATGACATCCCCCACTCACTGCTCTTATATAAAACAGTAGAAGCAGGGCTGGAGGAATAGCTCAGTAGTTAAAGCGCTTGCCTAGCAAGCTCAAAGCCCCGGGTTTGATTCCCCAGAACCGCATAAACGGGGGAGGGGGGTGGCTAGCACTCAGGAAGCTGAGGAAGGAGGATTGCTGTGTGTTTGAGGATCCCCTGGGCTACAAACAACACCAGCAACCTAAAGGAAAGGTAGGGGCTGGAGGAATGGCACAGTGGTTAAAGCACTTGCCTAGCCAGGGCAACTGGTCCTGGTGGCACAGGCAACATTCTGGAAGGGTGAGGCAGCAGAATCTCAAGTTTGAGCCCAGCCTGGGGCAAATTAGTGACTTAGCCTGACCCTGTTCCCAAAACAAAACAAAAGTCTTGGGATGTAGCTCAGCCTGAATTCTGGGCTTAATCTCCAGTACTAAAAAATACAATAAAATAAAACACAGCCTTAAAATATGGTAAAATAGAGAAAAGAGGCAGAAGAGGGCAAGTATCAGAAATAGATATAATGTACATGGGCCCAGGAAGGAAAGAACTAGAAACCGGCTTCCGGCTCTGCAGCCGGGCAGCGCTCAGATTGGAACTAAGGACATCCGGTCCCAAGGCGCAGGCATGACCTCCTCTTCCTGATCTGCACTCAGCCTGCCGGCGGCCGGTGACTTAATACTGCCTCTGGACACGCAGGTAGCAGGAGCTGCAGCCAGGACGGAGCTCGATTCAGCTCCCTCCGTCCACCATCACCTGTCGCTGCGGCCCGGCACCACCACGGCCAGCCGCAAGCCTGCAGCCTGCCCTCTGGCCTGGCAGCTGAAACAGCTGGGGGAATCTGGGCTCTCACTCTGTGGAACTGGGTTTGAGTGCCCGCAGTGAGGCGTCCACCCTCAGTCACCAGCACCTTAAGCCAGCAGAGCCCGGAGGGGCAGGTGTCACTGTCCCCAGCGACTTGAAGGGGGATAGTAGGGACTGGAGGAATGGCACAGCAGTTAAAGCATTCACCTTGCAAGCACACGGCCCTGAGTTCAATTCCCCAGCACCACATAAAGCCAGATGTGGTGGTGCATGCCTGTCATCCCAGCACTCAGGAGGCTGAGGCAGCAGGATTGTCGTGAGTCCAAGGCCAGCCTGGGCTCCACAGTGAGTTCAGGAGCAGCCTGGGCTATAGCTATGGAGCAAGACCCTGTCTCAAAAAAAAAAAAGATATTCTACTTTCTTTTTTGGACTGGGGATTGAGCCAGGGTCTTTGCACAGAGCTACATCCCAGGCTCTTTTTTTTTTTTTTTTTTTTTGGTGCTGGTGGTGTTTGGCTGGGAGGGCGGGACAGGGGGGAGGTCAAAGGCTTGCTATGTTGCTAAATTACCCAGACTGGGCTCAAAGTTTCAGCCTCACAAAGAGCTTGGGTTACAGGACTGCGACGCTGAACCCACCAATGTCTTCATGGGGAAGAAGAGACTCTTCTCCGTGGCTGGCTGGGCGATAAGTGGGTACAACCACTACAGAAATCAGCATGGCGATTCCTCACAAAACTGACAATAGAAGTTCCATTTCAGCCGGCTATACCCCTTCTGGGGGTCTTTCCAAAAGAGTTAAGGTCATCATTTTACAGGAACACACATACCCATGTTTACGGCAGCACAGCCTGTTAGAGCAAAACCCTAGAAGCTGCCGATATGGCCACCAACCAATGAACAGAAAACAGAAATGTGGTATAGCTACACACACTGGAATATTACTCTGCCATAAAGAAGGATAAACTTGAATCACTTGTAGGTAAACAGATTCACCTTGAGACCTGAATGCTTAGCACAGTAAACCAGACACAAAAAAGACACACGGCTTCTCTTGCATAAGAAACCCAAAATAAAAATGACCAAATGAATCTGGGCCTGGTGGTGCAGGTTTGTAATCCCGACACTCTGAGAGGCTGAGGCAGGAAGACTGCACATCCTGGTCCATCCTGGGTGTCTCAGTGACTTAGCGAGGCCCTATCTCAAAATTAAAATAAAAACGGGCTGGAGGATGTAGCTCAGTTTGAAGGCCCTGGGCTTGATCACCACTCAAAAAATAAATAAATAAAAATTTTAAAAGGCCGTGGAGATGGGAAGGATGGGGGGAGAAAGAGGGGGAGGGAATGAAAGACCCGAGCAGGAATCCTCCAGTAAGCGTGAAACCAGAGTACAACTGAATATGTATCACAAGCATGCATAAATAAAAATGATTTTTTAAATTAAAAAATAAGCTATCTTCACACCCCAGCTTTTTAAGTGGGAAAACAAGGCCCCCCCCAGAAACCCCCAGCCACCCCCTCCAGCCTCCCGCCCACTGGCCGTGCGGGGGACCGGCCTCCCCACCCCAGAGGACCACGAGAATTCCTCCTGCACAGGGCTGCTTTGTGCCCTACCAGATGGCGTGACTCCGCGCCCACGGGGCCACACATCGACCTTCTGGAAGGCCGGTGGACGGGACAGAGACGGGGTGCGGAAGGAAGCCAGGGCCCTAGGGGGCCCTCGGGCTGGGTGGGAGGGTCGGCCAGGTGCGCCCCCACGGAGGCAGCCCCCACAGGCTGCGCCGGCGCCGTCCGGCCACACAGAGAATGTGAACTTGGCCCAAGATCACAGAGCCGCTGTCCCAGAGGAAGGGCACGAGAGAAGGAAACAGCCCAGGGCCGCGCGGCTCCAGGACTAGAGCGGCCAGGTGTGGCGGGGCACACCTAAAACCCCAGCACTGCGAGGCCGAGGCAGGAGGATTGCTGTGAGTTCAAGGCCAGGCTGGGCTGCAAAGGGTGCCTGTCTCTAAATAACTAAGAGATAGAGAGAGAGAACAGTTTGGGCTTTTATACGGGGATTTCAACAAAAAGAAGTTGGATGTAGAGCCAGGTCAGTGACCCAGCACTCTGGGAGGCCGAGGCAGGAAGACTGCCATGGGTGAAGGCCAGTCTGAGCTACATAGAGAGTTCAGGGCCAGTTTGAACTACACAGCCAGTCCCCATCTCAAAAAAAAAAAAAAAAAAAAAAAAAAAAAAGGCCTGGGGCCGCAGCTGCATGTGCAGGCCCTGGGCTGGATCCCCAGGACTGTGAGCAGAACCAAGGAGCTGCTGTCGCCCAGCGGGCCAGGGGGAGCCTGGGAAACCACAGGACCCTCCCAGGAGAAGGGGAGTCGCAGGCGTTTGCGGGGCCCAGGAGGGAAGGAGGGAGGGTCAAGAGTCCAAGCCCACTCAGGGCCACTAGTGACTCAGCCAGACCTCCCCTGAAGATCAAAAAGTACAAGTGGGCCGGGACGTGCCAAGGCCCTGGGCGCCGTCTCCAGCACCACCACGAAACCAAAACAAAAGTGATTTGCGGGGTGAGCAGAGGGGAACAGCCGCCCCTGTGCCCGCAGTAAGAGCGCAGAGCCGCATCTTGCCATGGACGCGGGCCACCGGCACGCAGCGTGCGGACTGCAGGACACAGGCTTGGCGGGGACGGACCACGGGCGTGGAGAAGCCGTGCCGGAGCCCCTGTCCCGGCCTCACGGGCGGGGCGGTGGAAACACGGGGCGGCGTGCTTGGCCACTGGGCCGAAAGGGCAAATGACAAGGCCATCTTGCACAACAGTAATGCTCAGCTCTTAACGACGGGAGTCCAACCACCTGGGGAGATCTGCCTCCGTGTGACCAGGCGTTTGTCCCCACCTGGCCGCCAGCACCTGCCCTTGTGCGTTTTAAAGACTGTGAGCTTTCAGCGTACCCTCGATCGGCCTGGCAGTCGTGTGAGCTGGGCGGCCGCACCTGTGCATCCCGTCTCCAGGCAGTCGCCTCGCGGGGTCAGGGGGAAGGACCGAGTGCAGGTGGCAGCAGGTCTGGTCTTCGGGTCTGCCGCTGGGCCCGCAGTCGCGCCCCCCGGGAGGCTGAGGCAGGAGGGCCGCCCGGACAAGCAAGGCCTTGTCTCAAAATCGAACATGAAAACGGGCTGGGGTGCAGCGCCCCGCGAGGGCGCAGGGCCGGGTCCCCGGGACAAGGCCAACAGACGCCGCAGTTCGGCTGGCTCAGACCCGTGACTACCGGGGATCGCGGAGCGCCGCTGCGGGTCGCGTTTCCCGGGACTACGGCTCTGCGGCTTCTCACCTGGCGCGGGGGCTTCGGTGCGGCGCGCGCGGACGCGGAACCCCAGGGCGCAGGGCGGCGCGGAAAGGCGGACTCGGGCGCCCTCTCCCGGAAGCGGCTGGTTTTGCACAGAGCGGGTGAATTGGATTCTGACAACTGAATTTTTGTATTTTGTTCTCTGATGCACGGTCGATTTCGAAAATCCACTATCACAGAAAATAGGCAAAACGTAATGAAGGCCTACTTAAGGACTAACATCTCCTCACTTACCAAGTCAGCTGTCAAGGAAACTTTGCTGCTTTATATTTAAGCCAGGGCCTTCACATTGAGCTATTTCCCGACCCTCTTTTTTAATTAATTAATTTACTTAGAGACAGGGTCACGGTCTATAGCCCAGGCTGGTCCTGAACCCACTATGGAGCCCTGGCAAGCTTTGGACGGGTGGCAACCCTCCTGCCTCAGGCTCCTGAGTGCTGGGATTACAGGTGTGCGCCACCACAATCAGTTTATGTGGTGATGAGGAAACGAACCCAGGGCCTTGCCCTTGCTAGGCAAGTGCGTTAACCACTGTGCCATTCCTCCAGCGCTATTATTATTTTTTAAAGACCGGGTTTCACTTAGTTTCTAAGTGTCCAAACTCACAATTCTCCTGCCTCAGCCTCCCACAGTGCGGGGATTATAGGCCTGCAGCAGCAGGCCCTGTGTAAAGTAGAATTATACATATATGGTTGATTACGTTTTGATAAGTATTCGTATAAAGCTTATGGAAAAGATTTTTAAAATGGTACTGAAACAGTGTTTTTTCCATGTACAAAAATAAAAAACCTCACATCACAAAAATATTTAACTCTGCTAGGTATGGTGACCCATGACTATAATCTCAGTTACTTGGGAGGCTGAGGCAGGAGGACTGCAAGCTAGAGGCCAGCCTGCGGGGGTGAAGGGTGGCTAGAGATGTAGCTCAGCGCTCCCAGGGTTTAATCTCCAATGCCAGGTGCTCATGTGTGCAAGCACACACACACACCGGGACACAGACACAGTCAAAATGGACCTGATACTTAAATGTAAAGCTGAAATCATGAAACTTCTCAGTAAAGCAGTGGTCCCCAAGCTTCCTGACAGCAGGGCCTGGCTTAGCTGAAGGCCATTCTCCAGAGGAGGTAGGGGTAAGGGGGTAAGGCTCTTGGAGGACAGCCTTCCTTGACAGCAGCCGGAGGGGAGCAGGGGGCGAAGCTCCGCCTCCTGCCAATCAGTGGCAGCATTAGAACCCCATAGGAGCACGCTGACAGGAGTTGGGCTTTGCTCATCTCTTAGAGAAGCCCTGTCCTTCCAAGGCCACCGACTGGTACTGGTTCTGGTCCCCAGCCTGAGCGTGTGGAGTTCCTGCCGTACAGGATCAGATAGCGGGCATTTAGGCTTGGCGGCTGTTTCCATAGTGACCCCTCTATAGTATCATTAAAGCATCCTTAGCACCAATGAATGGGCAGGCTGTGTTCCAGTAAAACTTTATTTACAACAACAGGCAACTGTCCTACAAGGCCATAAACTGAGGAAATCTAGGTGACTCTGGGCTTGGCACAGGTTTCACAGGTGAGTTCTAGTCGTGTCTCTGGTGTGTTTTAAAAGCGTGGCTGAAAAGGACTGTCGTGCAGGAAGTTAAGGTCCTCACGGCCCTCTCTGCACCCCGCTGGGCCACTCAGGTAGCAGGAGGGAAAGTGGCCAGGGTGGCAGTGGTATTCCAGTCACTTCCCCATCGCTGAGACATGGTTCCCGCCACGCGTAACTTACAGAAGTTTTTTACAAAATCCAATGTCCCTTCATGATTTAAAAGTAGCCTGATGGAAATGGGTCTAGAAGGACCTCGCCTCCAGCTGACAAAAGCCATTTATGGCAACCTGCTGCCAACATTAGACTCAGTGGGGGATCCTAAATTCAGGAACAAGGCCCGGTGCCCACGCCCACCACTCCTGCTCCGCACAGTGCTCGCGGTGAGCCGGGGCAGGACAGCAAGAGCGCGGAATGAGTGGGATGCACACGGGGAAGGAAGAAATCAAACTCTCCTTATTGGCAGGTGACTCAATCCTCCATATGAGGACCCCAAAGACGCCACCAGAGGACCCGCAGAGCTCAGGAACAAATTCAGCCAGGGTCCAGGTTGCAACATCGGTACACAAAAATCACCAAGCTCCTCACACAAAGCCACTTAGAAAGAGATGAGGGAAACTTCCCACTCGCAGAGGCCTCTGGGAAAAATGAAATACCTACAAATTGATCTAACCAAGAACGTGAAGGACTTCTATAATGAAGACCACACACGCTGAAAAAAGACATTGAGGAGGACAGTAGAAAATGGAAAGACAGCCCCTGCTCCCGGACGGGCAGCCACGACATCGTCCACATGGCCACACGACCAAAATCGACAGGCACATCTAACGTAATTCCAGCCAAAGACCTAGATATTAAAACAAAAGCACTGAATGTGCTGGAAGATACAATAGACAAAACCTTCGAAGACACAGGCACGGACAAAGACTTCCTCAGCAAAACACCTCCGGTGAGGTAACACCAAGAATCAGCAAGTAGGATTATATCGAATTAAAAATCTTCTGCACAGCAGAGGGAGCAATCAACAGGGAAGAGGGAAGTGAACGAATGTGAAAAAAAGCTGCCGGCTACTCCTCAGCACAGCCTAGTACCTAGAATATACAAAGGACTGAAAAATTAGGCTCTCCAGCGGCTAAAATAGCGCAAGGCCCCGAGTTCGATTCCCTGCCACTACATAAACTGGGCATGGGGGTGGATGCTGGTAACACCAGTACTCTGCAGGCCGAGGCAGGAGGATTGCTGTAAGTTCAAGGCCAGCATAAGCCACATAATTCATGATCAGCCTGGACTGCAAAGTAAAGACCTAGTCTCAAAGAAATGAAAATTAGACTCCTCCCAAAAATAAAAGACCCAATCAAAAGTGGGCAACTGAAATGGACAGACAATTCTTAGAAGTATGAATGGCCAACAAAAAAAAAATGCTTAGCATCTTTAGCCATCAGAGATACACAAATCAAAACAGCACTGAGGTTCTACCTAACTCCAGTAAAAATGGCTGGCATCACCAACTCAAGAAGCAGCTGGACCTGGTGGTGTAGACCTGTAATCCCAGCTCTGGAAGGCTGAGGCAGAAGGACCACAAGTTCAAGTGCAGCCTGGGTAACTTAGGAACTTGGCAAGAGCCTATCTCAAAAAAAAAAAAAAAAAAAAAAGAAAGAAAGAAAGAAAGAAAGAAAGAAAAGGCTGGGGATGTAGCTCAGTGTGAAAGCCTTGGGTTCGATCCTCAGTACCACCAAAAAAAAAAAAAAATTGCTGGGGAGGTTGTGGGGGAAAAAAGAACATTTTTCTATCACTGGTGAGACTACAAACAGGTACAACCATTGTGGAGTACTACTCCGCCATAAAGAAAGATAAATTTGAGTCATTTGCAAAAAAACAGACACACTTTGAGACTGCAGGGCTGCCTGCCTGAAACAAGTCAGACACAGAAGGCTCAGTGTGACATGGTTTCTCTTCCACTGAAAAGACAAAATAACTCAAAGAGGAAAATAAGGGATGATAGGAAACTAGGAAGTCGAATTTTGGGGGTCGGGAGAGGACCTGGGGACAGAGTTAGGGGGAGACAGGAAGGTAGAGGGAGAAGTGAAGGGGATCAGGGCGAGATGTGTCCACAGCCAGGGCTCAGCTGTCTGGGATGGATGCAGCTGCGATGCATCACAAACATGTATGAACCAAAGTAGTAATTATGGGGAAATAAAATGAACTGGACTGGAGGGGCCAGGGAGGAGGGCCTGCGTCTCAGGGAAGGATGGCCGGGTGGTGCAGGCCTGGAATCCCAGCACTCTAGGAGGCTGAGGCAGTAGAATCACAAATTTGAGCCCAGCCTTAGTGACTTAGTCTCAAATTAGAAAAAAAAAAAAATTAAGTGTTGAGAATGTGGTTCAGTGCAAATGCCCTGTGTTCAATCTCCAGTATCACAGAACAAAACAGGAGAGCAGAAGTTCACTTGTGAGGCTGAGCTGGCTTGGATCTGGAGTGTCCCCCACCGCCTCCCGTACCTGGGGACACTGTGTCATGTCGGGGTGTGGGGCCTGGCTGGAAGGGGTGGGTGCTTAGGAGGGGCATGTGCTGGTTCCGCCTTCCTCCCAGACTTGGCCTTGCCCTGCCACGTCTTGAGGGTCTCTGTCTCCGGGGCACTGGCTCTGGCTCTAGCTGCGGCCCCACCATGTGACTCCACCGCTTTCCAGCCGCCCACCCACGAGTGAACTCTGGCTTTCTGAAACTGAAAGCTAAAATAAATCTTTCCTCCCTAAAGTTGTGGGTGATGGGTACTGAGTCACAAAGACGTAACTAAGCCAGAGGCCGGGGTCTGGCAGGGAGCAGGGAGCTGGCCCAGGCTCTGGGGCGCAGCGGGGGTGGCCTTTGCACATGCCTGGCCGGCTGGCCACCACCACGTTGTCTAAACAGCCACCCCCTCGCTTCTCATTTTCACCATTTGTTTGGCCACGGTCTGTCCTCAGTGTAAACCCAGAATGACGAAAAGCGCTGTCCGCCGCCCACGGTCCCCCAGGGGCCTCTCGCACATGGCTCCTCTTGCCTCTGTAAATATTTAGACTCCAGCTCCTGGAAGCAGATACGCAGTTGCCTCTGGTGGCCTGCGGCACACTTCCCGTGTGTGCTGCGCCGGGCCCAAGGCCGAATTTGGGCCACCGTGAGTGGGACGCTTCCAGCTGCACTCAGGTACACGCGTCTGTTCAACTATTTGGTCGTGAGACCACAGGGACTCGGGAACTTCTGAGTCTACACAGCTTCTGCAACAAAATACCTGAGAGAATCAACTTAAAAAGAGGAACGGTTTATTCTGGCTCATGGTGCCAGGGGTTTCAGTCCATGGCTGGCCCTGCTGTTTCCGGCCTGAGACGCAACACAGACATCAGCTGAGGAGGCTGTTCACCTCTGGGCTCCAGAGAGCCCAGCGTGACCCCTGTATGCACTCAAGGCCACGGCTCCCATGACCTCACTTCCTCCCATGAGGCTCCGCCCCCCCACTTCCCAATAATACCCTCTGCTGTGGACCAAGCCTTAAATTTATGAGCTTTAGGGGGCACTGATGATCCAGATGGCAACAGTGGTTGAGAGGAAATGGTACTCATCACACAGAACTGTATGGAAAGTTAATTTTAACCGAGAAGGACATCTGACTCTGGTTAGATCACTGAGAAAGTAAAATTGAAAAAAGTTTTATGTTAAAAAAAATCCACCTGCAATATAAAATTCTTTTTCTCACAGTACCAGGATCGCACCCAGGACTTTATGGTGACTAAACTACATCCCAGCCCTTTTTGAAACAGGGTTTCACAAATTTACCCAGCCTGGCACCAAACTCACCATCGTCCTGCCTCTGCCTTCCAAGCTGGGATTAAAGGTATGAGCCATCATGCCCAACTAAATTATGCCCTTTTTAAAAAATGATTTTGGGGGCTGGGAGCATAGCTGAAGCACTTGGAACGCTTTTCTAGCAAACCCTGGCCCTGGGTTCAATCCCCCAATTCCACATAACCCAGGCATTGTGGTTCATGACTATAATCCCAGCACTTGGGAGGCTGAGACAGGAGGATTGCTGTGAGTTTGAGGCCAGCCAGGGCTCCATAGTGAGTTCAGGACCAGCCTGGGCTACAGAGCAAGACCCTGTCTCAAGAGGGGATTAGTGGATTTGCTCTTTCTGTTCTCTGGCCATGTGGGGACACACACAAGGCAACTTGACCTGGGGCTTCCCAGCCTCCATCACAAGAAACCCACCCGCCCCGCGTAAGTCCCCCCACCTTGGGCACGCTGCCACTGCAGCACAGCAGAATGGAGCAAAACCCCTGTCAGGGCTTGAGAGGTCCCACGTGTCTCCAAGGAGCAGGTGACAAGGACCAAGCAAAGGAGAGGGGGTAGCTCCTGGCCGGGGCTCCCAGGACAGTCAGGTCACCTGAAGGCTCAGAGGGAGAGATGGGCATCCAGGGAGAAGGGACGGAGACAGGAGAGGGCACAAGACCCGGGAACAGCACACAGGCAGAATGGCGGCAGGCATGGAGTCCGCGGTGGGAGTTGGGTGTGGGACTCGGCCCCCCAGGGAGAAGCCTCAGCTTCCTGCCCAACCCGAGACTCCTGGTCAGCAGTCTGGGCCACACGCTGTCCCTGTGATGTGGGACAAAGCTCTTGTTAGTCTCCTGATGAAATTATTTAAAATTAAATAATATGTAATTACACATCGTGTATAATCACCTATTTCTGTAAAATCCCCCTTTATAACTTTTTTTTCCCCTGAGGACTGAGTGTATTTACACTGAGCTCCATCTTCAGTTCTTTTTACTTTCTTTATTTTGAGACAAGTTCTCACCAAGTCATTAAATTGATCAGATTGGGCTGGAACTTGGAATTCTCCTGCCTCAGCATCCCAGAGTGCTGGGATTACAGCCTGTGCCACTACACCCAGCGTTGTGCTACACCTAATTATTTAAACATATATGTGTAATTTATGAAAAGTGAATTTTTCCTAGAGTTAACGGTAGCCAGTTAAAAGGCCTCTCTTCTATTTGGGTGCCTTATCATTTCTCTATTTTGAAGTTTAAATATTCTAAGTGTCCTGTCCTTCCTTCCTTCCTTCCTTCCTTCCTTCCTTCCTTCCTTTTTTTCCTGTGGTACTGGAGATAAAGCCTCACACTGAGCTTGTATCCCCACAGCCCTTTTTTGAGAGAGTCTCGACAAGTTGTAAGTTGTCTGGACTGGGTTCACTATTTTTTGAGAGAGGGTCTCACTCTGTAGCCCAGGCTGGTCCTGAACTCACTTTGTAGCTCAGGATAGCTTTGGACTTGGCAATCCTCCTGCCTCAGCCTCCCATGTTCTGGGTTTACAAGCATACGCCAACATGCCCAACTATATACGGCGCTGGGGAATTGAACCCAGGGATTTGAGCTTGCTAGGCAAGTGCTTTAATCGCTGTGTTATTCTTCCAGCCCCTGGTTTCGAGTTTGCAATCCTTCTGCCTCCGCCTCACAGAGCGCTAGAATTACAGGTATATGATATTCCACCATGCCTGGTGTCTTAGCTACTTTTTTGTTTCTGTGACTCAATACCTGATATCCACAAACTTGGGAGAGGGAAGGTTTATTTCCCCTCACAGTTTCAGAAGGTCACAGTCCTTTCAGGGGCAGCCAGCAGCAGTGGAAGTACATGGCAGAGGGGGACACAGCTTCTCACGACATCACACACAGGAAGCCAAGTCAAGGCGAGTTGAGACTCATCCTCCAAGGAAGGCAGGAAGCAGCTTATATATCCTTCCAGGTCTCCTCCTGGTGATCAGCCCTTCCTGGATCCAGGTATGGAAGGTGTGTTAAACCCCCACTACCTGCCATTAATCCAATTTACATGCCTGTAATCCACCCCTCCAGATGAGGACCCAACCTCCCAACAGCATGTGGTTCCATAGGTAATTTATAACATTCATATACACGAGACTTTCGGGGGACATTCCAGATCCAAATCACAATACCAGGCAAATGTCCTGTAATTAATCAAATGATGACAATAAAAAGTAGGCAAATCTAGATTGAATGTTTCTCTTTTTTTTTTTTTTTTTTTTTTTTTTTTTGGCTTGGGCTTTCATAAGTCTGGAGATTCTAAAATTCTGAAAGTACCAAAACAGACCGCTGAGGGCTGGGCTCAGTGTCACAGACCCGCAGCTCTTGGGAGGTGAGGCAGGAGGATAGGAAGCTCAGGCCCAGCCTGGGATTCCCGGCAAACTAGTGAGAACCTGTCTGAAAACCAAAAAATAAGAATGTGCTGGGATACAGTCCCGTGTGGACGCCCTGGGTTCTGTCTTCTGAATTAAAGAAGACAGACCATAGACCATTGGGCCAGTTGCAAGGGTCGATGCAATCACATCTTTCTGACACCTCCCAGACAGTGGCAAGGAGGGTGGCCAGGACAGGCAGAGACAACTGAGAGTCACAACAAGAGTCAACGCAAGCCGGGTCTGGTGCCACAGGCCCACAATCCCTCGGCACTGTGGGAGGCTGAGGCAGGAGGGTCACAAGTTCAAGCTCACCACCAGCAACTTAGCGAGCGAGACCATGTATCAAAATCACAAATAAAAACTCCCCTGGCAAGTAGCTCAGTGTGAAGGTCCTGGGCTCAAATCCCCAGTACCACAAAAAATAAAAGTCCCGGGGCGAGACTCCTGAGGGCTCCCTGCTCGTACCTCAGCTTGGCTTCCTCCTCTGGATCCGGTCCCCAGGGGCCAAGTCCTAGGCTGTGACATGTTCTGCTGTCCCCCAGCCCCTGTTCTCCTCCTCCTGACCCACACTGATAGCGGTGTGGGAGTGTTCCTTCCCCAGGAAGCTGTTAAATCTCCTGCCTCCTGTAAACACCCTGGGAAACAGCCACCTCAGCCCCTAGCTCCTTCCCGCTGAGGCCCTCAGAGGGGGCCTTCCTCCCTCACAGGAAATTCCTGCTTCCTTGCAGTTGGAGAGGGGCCGAGACCTGAGGGGCTCAGCGTGCTCCTGAGCCCAGCTCACTTCCCCAGGGTCTCCCTCCCCCACCCACTCCTTCCCCTGGGCCAGCAGCAGGGCCCACCCTTGGCCAGGCCACGGCCCCACCCCCAGCCTGAGGAGCAGGTACAAAGAGTCAGGTGGGCCAGACGGCAGGGCCTCTGGTCTACCCAGGGAGAGCAGGTGGAGGCGGGCTTGGAAAGGCCTGAGCACTCGGCAGGTGGTGCATCCTGGGAGGCTGAGGCAGGAGGATCACAAGGTGAAGCCCAGCTTGGGCAACTTACTGACCTAACGAGACCCAGTATCAAAATCAAAACTCAGGAACGGGGACATAGCTCAATGGTTACAGCCCATGCTCAGTGTGCACACCATCCTGGGTTTGGTCCCCCAGCACCACATAAAAATTATCTGAGCATGGTGACACACACCTGTCATCCTGGTACCCAGGAGGCTGAGGCAGAAGGATCGTCATTGAGTTTGAGATCAACCTACCACTCTAGCACGCTGAGGCAATAGGATCGTAAGTTCCTGCTCAGCCTTGGCAACTTAGCAACTTAACAAGATTCTGTTTAAAAATAGAAAAGTGGGGACATAGCTAAGCGTGAAGGCCCCAGACTCAATCCTTTGTCACACGCACTCACACATATACGGTTACCATGGTAAGTACCCAAGTTCTATTCCCCAGTATCACACAAACCGGGCGTGGTGGCATGTGCCTGTAATCCCAGGGGCCGAGGCAGGCAGACTGGCCTGAGTCCAAGGCCAGCCTGGACTACAGAGTGAGACCTTGTCTCCAAAAAAAAAAAAAAAAAAAAAAAAAAAAAAAAAAAAAAAAAAAAAAAAAAAAAAAAAAAAAAAAAAAAAAAAAATCAAATGTAAACAAACAAAAAATGGGCCAAGGGTGTAGCTCAGAGAGAAGGGCCAGCGGGTCACTCTGCAGCCCAGTTGGCCTAATCTCACAGCAACCTTCCTGCCTCAGTCTCCCAAGTAATGGAATTACAGGCATGCAACAACACACCCAGTTCATGTGATGCCTTGTGCTTGCTAGGCAAGTGCTGTAACTGCTGTGCTATTTCTCTAGTCCAGGTTTTATTTTTTAATTGCATTTTAAAAATTTGCTTCAGTGGAGAGGATGTAGCCCAGCCCCTGCACATGTAGGGCAAGCCCTGTGCCACTGGGCTATACCCCAATCTTTTTTTTTTTTAAACTGGTATATTATGGAACTACAGATACAATTGCAACTGCAGATTTCACGCGATTCCTTTTTCCTTTGGCTACTGAGAATTGAACTCAGGACCATCTGTGAGCTACATCCTCAGCCTTTTTTTTTTTTTTTTTTTTTCTTATTTTGAGACGGTCTGGCTAAGTCACTAAGTTGTCCAGACTGGGCTTGAACTCGTTATCCTCCTGCCTCAGCCTCCCAGAGTGCTAGGATTACAGGCCCAAACCACCAAACCTGGCTCAAATGATTCTTAAAAGTGTTGCTGAGATCTTACAAATTGAGTTTTTCTTCACTGGCACAGTTTTGGGCTAGGATCTGGGATCTTAGAACAACAAAAGAAATGCGTAGTCCTTGAGCAGAGAGCTTGTGTCCGGGAAAACACACTTCAGAACGGCTGGAGACAAAGATCACATCGTTACCCACAGGCTGAAAATGTCCACAGCGAACAGAAATGGAAGGTTCATTTATTTATCTATTTATTTTTGTGGTACGGGGGATCTAACCCAGGTCCTTCACTCTGAACTACATCCCCAGTTCCTATCTATTGTTTATTTGAGACAGGGTCTCACGATCTTGTCCAGACCAGACTCAAACATGATTCTCCTGCCTCCGCCTCCCAAAGAGCTAGGATTCCAGGCCTGGGTCGCTGGGCCCCACTTGAGAAGTGGATTCTGTGATGCAGCTACATCCTGAGCTACATCCTCAGCCTGTTTTTTTTTTTTTTTTTTCATTGCTTATTTTGAGTCAAGGTCAGTCTGATCGTAGACTAGAGGCGTATGTCACTGTTGCCAGTGAGTCCCCGGTAGGAAACAGTGTCAAGGTCCCAATAAGGGTGGGGCTTTGTGAGGCCACGGCACTGAGGGGCGCGGGGACAGAAGCACCCAAATAGGTTGGGTGCACGGGCAGAAACCCCTCGTGGGGCCAACACGCCACGCGGTCAGAACCACAGCAGCAACCTCACGTGCCACCAGGAGCAGGAGGATGCGGCAGGAAGGCTAGGCTTCAAAAAATGTGGAATTGCAGTCATGGGGCGCCGTGTGGATCTGGGCACGTCCTGTAACTGTGGGGGCACTAGCTCCTGCCTGTGCGAGTGGGATTAGTGTTAAACTCAGGGCTGAGCCGGAGGGATCCTCTTGGAAGTCACAGGTGATCCCAGCCCTCTGGGAGGCTGAAGCAGGAGGATCTCAAATTGGGAGTCCAGTCCGGGCAACTTAGCAAGACCTTATCTCAAGATTTAAAAAGTAATAAATAAATAGGACCAGAGATGTAGCTCAGTGTGAGGGCCCTGGGTTCAGTCCTCAGCACCACAATAGACTGACTGATCTACGAGCTCAGTGCAGCATAAGGAGCCTATCAGAGCAGGTGTCCAGCTCTGGGTGCCTCTTGTCCCTGTTCATCGGCTGGGAAGTCACCCTGTGACATCTCTGAGATGTTGCAAGCCATTCACAAAGTCCTCTAAATAGAAGCATCACAAAAACTGTGCCCTTTAATGAGGTGACGGTTTGGGATCACCTGAGATGCTGGGAGCTCTGCGGTCTCCTCACCTCGTGGGCACAATAGTTCTTCCACGGTAAACTCGGACACCTCTGTCTGGTGTGCTGCGGGCTCTGACCCTGCCCCGCTGCACACTGGGAAGTGGCCCTGGGCAGGGAGCACAGGAGGGCTGTCCTCCTGAGTTCCCGGGAGAGACAGAGAACATTCCGGGCCCGGGTGGCAGCGTCAGTGACAAGAGACCAAGCTGAGGTTCTCCACATTCTGGGATACCCTCATGGGTGGCGGTCTGGGGTCCTGGGCAGGGTGGATGTGGACAGTGCAGCGGGGGACAGGTGGCATGGCGGGGACTCGGGAAGTGGGAACTTGGTGGTGGCGCGGGCCTACATTCCAGCACTCTGGGAGGCTGAGGCAGGAGGGTGGTGAGTTCAAGCCCAGCCTGAGCAACTTAGTGATTTCGTGAGATCTTGCCTCGAAATCAAACATGGGCTGAGGATGGAAGAAAGGAAAAGAAAGGCAAGAAGAACATTTAGAAGGAAGGTGGGGACGGTAATGACAGTTAGAACTCCCCCTGGTGCTTAGGACTGAATGAAGGCGTCCGCACTGGCCTATGTCCCGGTTTGTACATGCGCTCCTTTGCCTTCCCTCGCTCCCTCCCTCCCTCCTTACTCCTTCTCCAGGCAGGGTCTCCCCAGTCTCTGTTTCCCGGCCCAGGCTCTGCCCCAGCACGATGGGATTCCACACATGCGCAGCCAAGCCTGAGTGGGAGCCGGGACTTTCCAACCTACCAAACTTAGCGGTGATAGGACTGGGCTGAGGACAGGGCACAGCGGCCGGGTGCTTACTATGTGCCAGGCCCCGGCTTGATTCCAAGCCCAGGAAAAACCGCGGATAAGTACACAGGGCTCCCAGCTGTGTGACCTTGAATGGTTTAATCTCTGTGGGCCCTGCTCTGTACCTAGGGATGGTTTCCTTTTCCTAAGAGTGCAGTTAATACCTGCAGAACATGGGAGGGCTCCCACACACCTGGACAACGTCACCTCTGCCGGCTGAGGTGTTATAAGAGTAGATCAAAGTCTTCCTCCTCTGAGGTGTTCCATTTTTCTCCATGTATTCTGCCAACTAGGACTGTAAAATAAAAAGGGGGAATGGCTCTGCGGTTAAAACACTTGTCTAGCAAGCACTAAGTCAAGTGCTAAGTACCCAAGTTCGAGTCCCCAGCACCACATACACCGGGCGTGGTGTCATACGTCTGTAATCCCAGCACCACTCAGGAGGCTGAGGCAGGAGGATTGCTGTGAGTCCAAAGCCAGCCTGGGCTCTATGGTGAGTGTGGGACCAGCCTGGACTACCAGAGCGAGACCCTGTCTCAAAAGAAAAAAAATTATAAAGAAGTCGTTCTCCACTGGGGGCACAATTCCAAGCCAGGTTTCAGTACTTAATTTTAGCTGTTGACAGGAAACAAGGACGTCCTGTTGACACCACCGACGCCTATCCAACTCAGGCTGCCCCTCGGTCTTCTTCCCTGGCATCACAGCCAGCACCAGTGCCAGGTCTGGTGGCGCAGGCTTGTCATCCCAGCACTATGTATGCCAAGTTTGAGTCCCGACTGGGCAACTTAGCGAGGTTCTGTCTCCCAGTTGAAAATTACAAAGAGGCTGGGAATGTAGCTCAGTGCAAAGGCCCTGGGCTCAGGAAATGGTCACCAAGTTCGTTTCTCCCGGATGCCCAGCTCTGACCTTGTCCCCTCCCCCAGTGCCGAGGACTCTCCCATCTTCCTTCCCCCTAGAGCTGGGTTCACGATCACTCTCTTTGGGTAATAGCATTTCCAGGGTTTATCTGCCTCTGCCCAGACTTTCAGTAGTTCCTTTCTAAGCCTGGGGCTGAGTTGGAATTCCTAGATTTACTACTTGTTGCTGGGAACAGCCCTTTCCCAGTTCCCAGCTGGGACGTCGCTCTTCGCAGGACCTCCTGCGTGTGTGGCTCCGCTGTTCCAGCCAGCCTGCTCTTTTATTAAAACCACGTCGGGGCCTCATCCAACCCAAGCCTGCACTGTGTTACACACTCTTGACGTTGGCTGGGATGGAGCACTTTCTCTTTTTTGCGGTACTAGGGACTGAGCGCCCCGGGCCTCTGCCCGCACCGACATCCGCAGACCTTTACATTTTCCTACTCACTGGGGATCAACGTCAGGACCTGAAAGTCTGAGCGTTTGTTGCATCTCCTCCTGCCTCTTCATTGTTCACTGAGGGCGATCTGGCTAAGCTGCTGACTGCCCACGCCGGGCTCAGACTCCTGCTTCGGGTTGGGACGGGGCGGCGGCCGGTGTCCCGGCCCAGCAGCCCTCCTGGTTTCTGCTGTTTTTATCGTTCCCCCCAGGCCTCACCAACCCAGCCCAGAATCACGCGTACCCTGGGGGTGGGGCGGAGGGAACCCCCGCCGCGGGGAGCCCAGGCTCCGGCTCCCGGGAACGCGGGGTACCCCGGCAGCGCGCGCGTTCCCGGACCCCAGCGCGTAGCCAGCGCCCCACCCCACCCCGGCGGCGCGCGTGGGGGTCCGGCGGGCGGGGGCCGGGCGGCCGTCGGGCTGGGCCGGGCCGGGGCGGGCGCGGGGCGGGCCGGGGCGGCGCTCCTCCCGGGTCCCGCGCGGGGTGGGCGCGGGTCGAGTTACGTCCCGCCTCCTCCGCAGAGCCGCGGGCGGGCGGGCGGCGGCGGCGGCGGCGCCACTCGGGACCATGCGGGCCGCGTGGGCGCGGGCGCTGCTGCTGCCGCTGCTGCTGGCCGCGCCGGGCGGCGGCCTGAGCGTCCGGCAGCTGTTCCCCTTCGGCCCCCGGGAGGGCGACCTGGAGCTGGAGGACGGCGACGACGTGGTGTCGCCGGCGCTGGAGCTCAGCGAGCCCCTGCGCTTCTACGACAAGTCCGACATCGCCTCGGTCTACGTGAGTGGCCGCGTCCGGAGGGGGACGCCCGGAGGGGCCGCGGGGCGCGCACCCTCCGGAGTCCCCGCCGCCCGTCGCTGTCATCGGCCCGGCTCCGGCGCGCCCCGTCCAGACCCGGGGACCCCGGGGACCCCGGGCGGAGTGGCCCTTCGCTGCGGGAGATCGATCCCAATCTCGTCTTTTTTGTTACTCGGGCCGGAGCCCACGTCCTTCCCGCTGGGCTCCGTCCTCGGCCGATTTTTGTGATCTCGATACAGCGTCTCGCCAAGCAGTCCAGTCTGGGCTTCAGCCCGCGATCCTCCTGTCTCGGCCTCCCCGAGGGCTGGGCCGCCAGGCGAGCGCCGCTACGCCGGCTCCCACGTAGCCTCTGTCCCGCGCGGCCCCCTGGGGGCGAGCGCGGGGCTTCGGAGCCGGGCACCCCGCGGACGCCGGGCCAGGAGCGACTGCGCGGCCTGGCTGTGTGGCCTCCGGACGCGTCCTGGCTCCGGCTCTGGGTTGGGCTCCATTCACATCCAGAGGTCGGGGCTGGGAACGCGGGGCGCCGGCGGCCGGCTTTCCTGCGGCCGGCGCGGTCCCCGGGGTGGCGCCGGGCTACCCTGCGTTTTGGGGCCTCCCCCGCGCGCTGACCGTCTGGGTACGCTGTCCTCTGGTCCGCCCTCCCGTGCCGCCTCCCCCGCGCGCGCCATGTGGATTTCATATAAAGCCCAGTGCATTCCAGGGGATGGGGCGGGGGACAGACAGTGGCGGGGCCAGGGAGGTGGCTGTGCTCTCCGCAGGACAACACCCACGTGGGGTCCTCGCTGTGCAGGAAAGAATGGGTCCTTG
The DNA here is from genome assembly GCA_004027205.1 of Ctenodactylus gundi. Taxonomy (NCBI): domain Eukaryota; kingdom Metazoa; phylum Chordata; class Mammalia; order Rodentia; family Ctenodactylidae; genus Ctenodactylus; species Ctenodactylus gundi. The sequence goes on along the minus strand of PVKB01006448.1, from coordinate 993 downwards.
GTTCCGCCCCCCGCGGAGCCGGGCACTGGGGAGGCCTGGAGGGCCCTTTTCCCGCAGAATGCTTGTTTTCGGTGTGGATTCGCGTGTAGTACTGGAGTTAGCGCGAGGCCTTCCCACTGAGCTCCATAGTGAGCCTATTCTGACTTTTGAGACCAGGGTCTCTTGTAAATGGCCCAGGCTGGGCTCAAACTTGCCGTCCTCCCGCCTCAGCCTCCCCGGATGCTGGAAGGGCGGGCCTGTGTGAAATCCCTTTATTTCCCCCGTCCATGTTAACAGCGTGGCGAGTGGTGGGAATCACAGGACGGATGGCTGGACTCCAACCTGTCCTGGTAGCACAGGAGGTTCTCGTCGCTCCAGCTGTCTCGGTGGAGGACCAGGGAGTGACACAGAAATGTCACGGTCCTGCATCCCAGCCACATTCCTCACAGGGGTGGCAGAGTCACGGGGTGACCAGGTGTCTCCTGCAGCCCCCATGCGGGCATGTCTGGTGACGTCTTTGGCGGGGCGTAGAGTCACTGTGCAGGTTAAGGTGTGGTGACAGGTGGGAGAACCGATGCCAAGCCACGAAATAATCCGTGATGCAGAGGTGTCACTGAGGGCGGCCAGGAGGTTTTCTGACACCGGCGTGCCTGCCTGGCTGCAGGAGGCCACGTGTGGCAATGGCTTGCAAGATGCCTGGACACAGGCAAGGGACAGTCGGCAGCCGGGAGACAGTGCTCTGAGCTGCTGGCTCCCTGCAGGGATGAGAAGGTGACGGTGGTCTGAGGTGGCCTGAGGTGCGGTGACAACCCTTCTGCAGGGTGCACGGGACTTGAGGAAGGCAGGCAGGCGTTGGTGTGGCGGTGCCCGCCTGCAGTGCCAGCCTTCTGGCAGGCTGAGGCCAAAGGATCGGAAATTCCAGCCCCGTCTGGACAACTTAGCAAAAATTGGTTTCAAAAATACACAATTTAGAGTCTGGAAGCGTAGCTCTGTGGTTAAAGTGCTTGCCTAGCA